>JAHDVE020009875.1:0-41702 GCA_022606495.2 Halesus radiatus | reverse complement strand
TTAGCAAGAAATAAATATATAAAAAAAAAAAAAAAAAAAAGATATATGTCGTAGGTTGTCCACATATATTCCCGCGAGCCGGATCCGGTCCGTGGCAGGTTTTAGTTTTTTCATGTGTTTAGTTTAGTTTGAAACTAGACACTTTTATTAATTGTTTTTGTGTTTAATTCGTAGAACTCCATTTAATTTATTTTTAAATTTAATGTAAATAAAATTTAATAATGTTATTATTATTAAGTTCTGCAAGTATTTTTAGTTGTTATTATTGTGACAGCTGTTTCGGCGTTTAACGCCATTTGAAAATGGCCTTAAACGTTTAAAAATGGCCTTAAACGCCGAAACAGCTGTCACAAAATAATAACAACTAAAAATACTTGCAGAACTTAATAATAACATTATTAAATTTGATTTACATTAAATTTAAAAAAAAAAAAAAAAATAGACACTTTTAGTTTCGATCATACCAAAAGTCGTTCAATGGGTTCAAAACATAGAACAGCGAAAAAAAGAAGAAAAAACTAAAATCTAAAAAACAATCTCTGTTTTGTTGTTATTTTATAGCTTTTCCCCATTAAGGGCGATCTTGGCCATGTTTAATCAGTTGGACAATAATAGCACAGATTTTTCTTAAAATGAGTTATAGTAAACAGGATAGAATATTTGGGCATACAAAATTGAAGCAAAAAAGTTACAGCGTAAATTTATAAATTTACGTGTTTCTAACCCCCATAATTTTTAATGCCATTTTTATGAATATATTTTGCTAATAAATCTTAATTTAAGGAGTGTTGTAACTTAAGCAGGGTACTCTCTAATGTAAATCTCTTAAAAATTCGACAACAACCACCGAATGTTGCAATGAAATACGGTGTTGCAACTCAAGTGATGCCATTTTTTTTATTTTTTTTATATTTCCCGTTGTTAATTACTCAAATTATCCTATTTGTAATCGCGATTGACTGAGTAAAAAAAATGGTAGTCAAAAACGTAAGCAAGGGATATAAAAATATTTCTTGAGGACGTGAAAATTGCAAAAGGAATAAGGTGATTGTTTCTCTCCGTGCGTACGAATTTAAAATTTTAAAGTTGATTCTTTTGGAAATGAAAATACATTCCGAACACTGGAATGGTATCTTTCCAGAGTCCACAGAATATGATGAAATTGATTGATAGGTCATTTTTAGAAACAATAATGCATACATTCGCAATGTTAGAAAGTGCGTAAGTTAATGTCATATTTTAAATTTGATTTTTGAGATGGTAATATATCAAGTCTAACAATTTTTATATAATGAATAAAGTAATAAACTACATGCCTTGCGTATCATAGAAAACACCAATACAATCATAGACCATATACTCTCAGACATAAACCTATCATATACCATAACAAACTGTAACACTTCAATATCTGATCACAACTTACTGATTTTTGACAAAGTTCACACCTACACTAAAATATCTACCTGTAAATACACAAAACCTGATTATGATAGACTATAGGAGGGTATCCGTCAGAATCCTTTTTCCAGAAAAAGTAATGAGAATTCATCATCGAATTACAATCACTTTGTAAACTACCTAATAAAGAATCAATTTTTACAGTTCCACAATAGTCAAAACAAAGAAAGCTTGTCTTCCAGAATGAATAACAAAAGATTTAAGAAAAATGATAATAAAAGAAATATACTGCATTTAAAAATTAAAAAATAAAAATAACTAACCTATTACTGAAAACATATTATGCTAAGATACGAAACCACCTAACGGAAAAAAAACTAAAACTAAAAACAACACTATCGCGACTTATTTGAAAAGTGGAAATATGTTTTTAAATTAATTAATAAGAAGAACTTTGTTTACACCACTGTTTTAAATATTTTAATGTCAAAATGTAAAATTAATAGTTAATTAAATTAATAAATTTGTATTTTTTAAAAGAGCTCAATAAATCTTTTAATTTTATTTTCACATTAATAACTAAATTTAGAATATTACTTTTATAAAATTTGATTATAATAACTCTTATTAATTTATTTGTTATTTTTTTTATTTTTTTTATTTTTTTTTATTTATTTATTTATTTTTTTTTAATTTTTTTATTTTTTTTTTATTTTTTTTATTTAATATAATAATTTTTTTTACAGAGAGTATATAAAAATAAGACATGATTCATATAGTGTAACAAAAAATATAATATAGCTATTCCTCACCATAAAGAAACAAGGTTCTTGTGTTTGGTGAGTGATATCGCTTAATTAATCAAATCATAACTTAAAATATTGTTGTACAATAGCAGGAAAATATGAATTTGTCGTGTAAATTTTGTAATTTATCACTAGTAATAGTATTAAAGAAAATGAAAAGAAAGTAGAAGAAAAGAAGAGAATCTAATAATAATTAAAATTTATAAATTTTTTTTTTTAAATTGTTAGAGTAGTTTGAGGTAATTTTTTAATCTATGTTGAAATTCATGGATATTTTCTATAATTTTAAGATCAGATGGCAGATTGTTAAAAAAGTTATTCCTAGATATAGGTATGTGTTTTGCGTATGCTTAGTATTGAATGGCGGGATTTTAATGTTTTGTTGATACCTTGCGGATATATTAAATTGTAATTTATTTAACGTTTTTCTTTAAAGATTTGAATAATTGCATATTTTTTATAAATTTTATCTACTGTAGGTACATTGAATATTGTAAAAAGCTTTTCAGTGGAAAATGATGATGGTTTTTTTAAAATTACCTTTATTATCAAACTTTGAATTATTTTAAGTGGACTTAAAATATTATCATATGTTCCCCCCCAGCCAATAATTCCATATTGTAAAATAGACTGAACAATTGCATAGTACACTCTTTTTAGGTTTTCTAGTCTAAGAATATTTCTTAGTCTTATAAATATATATATACATTTTCTAATTCGTTTAACAAGTTCACAAATATGTGTTTTCCATTTAAAATGCTGGTCTATATATACACCAAGGTATTTAATTTTGGAAGTTGGACTAAGTATTGAACATGCTTGATTACAATTGATTCTGTTGCAGTTACTTTGGTGTATTATAATTTTTATTTCTGGTTTTGATTTAAATTTATTGATAGAGAAAGGAATAAATTTTGTTTTTCCAGTGTTAAGGGAGAGTAGATTATTATCGAACCAATTTTTTAATATATTAATATCAGTATTTGCTAGCTTGTTAATAGAATTCCAGTCAGTACCTTCAATTATTATGACAGTGTCGTCAGCATAAGATATTATTTTTCCGTTTAGCTTTTGCATGAATATGTCATTTACGAATTGTGAATTGAAGTTATGAATTGTTATTTTCTTGATTTTATTTACATTAACAAGAAAAGTCGATTCTTTATTAAATTTCAATACAAATTAATTATGTAATGAATTTTTTTTTATTATTTTTATATTTTTTATTAATTACTTACCTACTTAAATCACTGTTTGGAATTTGTGTATTTGTCATTAATTTTTAGTATATTGTTTATCCTGATGAGGGAAGCATTTCAACAGTGGTGTATACAAAATTCTTCTTAATACATTAATAATGATGCCACAAAATAATTACAGATCATTCGAATTTTTTTTATTTATTATTGAATAAAATATTAACAATCCTCTTAATGAACCATGAAACCTAAGAGACACAGATAAAGGATAACGGTACCAACTGGGACTCGAACCCAGAACCGCATGGTTTATCGGAGATCTCGAGTCTCAGTCCCCATCTTTTTTACATTTATCTTTTTTTGTGTGTCTTTTCGTATTCATGTTTTATTTTTAGAGTTGTTAATATAATCTTCTATGATTAAAAAAAATAAATATATATATATATATATACATATATATAGCATTCGCCCGTAAAACAAATATAACGGATAGTACAGGTGAACAGTGAATACCATAGTACATTATTTACTCGAGCACAAAAATAGCGATTTGGCTTCCAAATAATACCGTCTGCTACCAAAAATAACATTGGGAATAAAACTCTGTTTGAAAACGCAATTTGGTGAGCGACAATTCTGTCTATTCTCCTGATTTAAATCTATTAGTATAAAAATCATGTGCATTTTTCTGAAAGGAGAGAGAACCAGTTTTAAATTAGTACCATCGCTGAAGAGATAATCCGGGAGAAGTGTGTTGTGAGCGTGTCCGTGTGCCCGAAGAAAGCACATTTTTTCAACTTCTGGTAAAATTGATCAAAGTTATTTTTAAAAATTTGGATTTTTTTCTACCAAATAATCAAGTTCACTTGTCTAGGAGTAGAAAGACAATGAAAATCGGCGACAATAAATTTCTTTCATATCAGCTTTTTCCATTAACATTTTCATGATTTGATTTTAAATTTGCAGGAAACTAACGCAACATTATGCGATACAGTTCCGTGGAATGCAAGAAATCCCGTCACTTTGGAACTTCACATGAATCATCACAATATGTACGGAGCAAATCACGCGAACGCCATTCGACGCGTCACCCAAATTTCAAACTTTAACGGTGGAGACAATTTGATCTTGTCAGCGAGCAGTTTCCCGGGAATCAAAACTGGGATTCACTTCCAAAATGTCAGCCTCACTTGGCCATCGTTCAAACAAACATTTATAGATGCAGTCTGGAGTTCAATTCAAGGAAACCACGTGGAAAGTGTACCAGTCTGCGGAGACATGGATGAAAGCGACGATTCTGAAGTAGAACACCTTTGTATAAAGTGGTACCTTGCATCAGTGTTTCTACCTGTGTTCAGAGTATCATCCAAGGCGCGAGATAACCATCCACTTGCTTTTTCTGGATACGCCAATAAAATAATGATGAATGCAATCAAAATGCGTTATAAGCTGCTGCCTTATTTCTACAGCCTCTTTGCGAGAGCGGAGCCCATGATAAGGCCATTATTTTACGATTTTCCAGATGTCAACGACACTTACACTATCGATGAACAGTTTATGGTTGGAGAAGCAATCATCCTGGCACCGAACTTCCGCGCTCAACAGAGCAGCGTCAGTGTTTATATCCCAAACAATGAAACTGTTTACGACTTGTGGGGAGGAAATCAACTTACCGGAACTAATAGACTGAACCCCCGTGTGGATATTCCCACACTCGAGAATGAGATAGTTATCCTTGTGAGGGCCGGTTACATCATTCCTGTTCAAGAGGTACGTACCTAACATCTTTTTTACCAATATATACAAACTGTTCTCTGCCAAACGTGTAGCTCCCAAGTAGGTTTACAGTTGATTTTGTCATTCCAATTTTTTTAAGTTTTAGAGATAGTATTTTATGGTCAATTGTATCGAAAGCTTTTTGAAGATCAATGAAAACTGCCAAGCATTTTTTACCTTCATCCATTTTTTGTATTATTGTATTTGTTACTTTACTTATAGCATCACTAGTACCCAGGTTTTCTCTTAAAAACCTTCTTAATCTTAACTATTACGCTTACATCAGCCTTGCATTTTTTCCATATCTCTACATTTTTAACACGGTCATACAAAGTTTTACTACATATACGCCTCAGTGATATCATTTCTACAGAATTCAGTCTACTTTCACCCCTCCTCTTTCAGTTCCACGCCTCATTGCCATATTTTCGGGTTGGTATCAACACTCCATTATGGACTGCTAGCTTGGCTTCTTTGGACAATTTCATATTAGTGCCAATCGCGTTCAGTCCTCCATTTGTATTTTCCTGCATTTACAGTTCTTTCAATATCCCTATCATTATTAATATCCCTATCATTTCAATATCCCTATCATTATCAAAATACACAAACTCATCGACCTGCTCTAAGTGTCCATCATTCATAAATATTTATTGCACACTGTTTTCATGCACTCTCCTCCAAACACCGCGAATTTAGACTTAATTACAATTATCATTAACTCATCTTTCATACATGTTTCGTTCATCCTAGAGACGAAGTACTATAGATCTTCTATACTGTTAAGAATCAGGATCGTATTAGCAGCATACAACAGGCAACATCCTTTCAGATTGCTCATTTTCTGCCCCAAACCCACATCTTTCAATCCTTGCACACATTAATTATTCATGTATAGATTGAATAATCAGGGTGACATTACGCAGCCTTGATTAATACCTTATATGGTGTAAAAACACCGCTGGCCCTGCACAAACACATGCAATGCTTCCCTCAAACGGTGACGCGATTGCCTCTATGAGATTCGTATTCACTCCATACTCAGAAAACACCTCATAAAGCTTTTTTCTATCAACTCGAACATACGCTTTTTGTAGATCGACAAAAGCAGAGAAAAGTTTCTGGTTTTTGGTCAGAAACTTCTCTGTGAGCATGCGCTATGAGAACATCTGATCCATGCAACCCTTTTCACTCATGAAAATACCTTAAATTCAAAATTCTGTCATGTAATTTGCCATCAGAAATTAGGAGGATAATATTCCTATGGTTTCTACATTCATTAGGTGACCCTTTACCTTTGAACAAAGGCATGATCACATCCCTTCTGAAATCTATTTGCGTGTAACCCCCCTCTTAACACTGATAAAAGTTTGTACGACCATGTGAGAAGTACACGGCTATCTCCTTTAAAATATTAAGCAGCAATATTTTCAAAGCCAATTCTTATCATTTTTCAATTATTTTAATTGGAAAATCAACAAAGTAAAAAAATATCAAGTGTGGTAAATATATATAATAACTGAACAAATAATATCGTTCTTCTCACATTTAATCGATCTTTTTATTTCATCCATGTTGATTTTAGAAACACTCATCCCATCATCACTCATATCCAATTGCTGCCACTCGGGTTACGTTCGAAGACCTCCTCAAAATATTAATTAATTATATGTATAGATACGTGTTTACTTTTATATGAGTACTTATGTTAACTATGAGATTCGGACAGGTTGATAATTATAATAATATTTGGATGATTTGTGTAACGCCGTTTCTGTGAAAAATCACCTAAGAGGCGTTGTACAAATATTTTATTTTTTTCCCAATGCTCTATCTTATCACTAACTATAATAGACAATCTATTATTACTTCTTATTGCTAAAAAATTGCATTCGCCGTTTTATCGATTCATCTCAACACCAAACTACATGTAAAATTCATTTGACCCATGAACGTGATGTCGCGTTAAAATATACATGTTATTAATTACATGTACAGGTATATGATATTATGCAGGACCATATTTATACCTGGCCGGTCACTTGGGATAAACACTGTTTATTAGTGAAATTTATATACGGTTCTGCACGCAGAGGACATAGTATTACGAAACACGTGTTATGGGAGATATTATTAATCATGTCATTTATTTTCGAAATTATTTATGTTTTTGCTCAATTTTACCAAAAGAATATTACATTTAACAGTACAGGGATTTGATTAGAATTTATCTTCCTAAATGTGATTCGTCCTTCAATAAGAAACGGATTATAGTGTAGGCTTCGTATAATGTTAATAAAATATACCTCTAATTCAGTTATATAGGCTTACATGGATGGTACTCGCAGGTAAATTGAATTTAAGGATATGAAAGTCTGAAAAGTAAAGTTTTTAATTTGTACTGAAATTTTGTTGGACTTGTTACGCATCTTAGTTCCCGGGAGAGTTTATTCCAAGCCTTAAGCCCCGATATTCTGAAAGCGCGATCTCCGAACTTAGTATTTGGCTTGACTTTAGGTTCTATTAGCCTACCGGTAGCTGATGATGATACATATCTAAGAGTTGACTGCCTTAGTCCGATGTTTTCCGGAATGCATAATTCGGAGATGTAAGGTGGGACCATTTTATTGATGGATTTAAACACCATCGAGCACGGTTTGTGCTGGATTCATTCGGGGTACTTGACCCATTGAAGGTTACCAATTTGTTCTGAAATGTTCAAATATTTACAGACCCCGGTGATGAGCGTTGCTACAGCATTAAAAACGGATTGAAGTTTGTTAGTTTGGTATTTAAGAAGGCTAGTATAAATGCCGTTACAGTAATCGAAACGTGACACTACATAGTAGTTGACCAATAGTTTTTTTTGCTTTGTAGGAATGTAAGTATAAATGCCGTTACAGTAATCGAAACGTGACACTACATAGTAGTTGACCAATAGTTTTTATTTTGCTTTGTTTGAAGGTTTCTATGGGCTGACTTGAGTTGTGTTAGGAGAAAAAACTCGGTGTTTATAGTCCTATTTACTTGAGTTTTAAGTCCGAATCCAAATTAACAACGAGAAGTGATAGATTCCCGAGTGACTAAGCTTGTCGTATTTATTTTTGAGTTGATTAAAAATTTACCTAAATTATTATTTGTATAAAATTGTCTTAATTCAAAAGGAAGATTTTTTTAACTGCAGGAAGAAAAATGATTTATGACTAAAATACGCCGCCAAGGTAACTAAGATTGTTAATAATGTTTACTTTATGTGGATTAGATTAGGATTAGATTGTAATGATTGTTCAGCATTCTATATTCGCAAAACAACACGCAATGTTAATATTAGAATTAAAGAACATCTTAGATGCCTAAATAATAACGGTTTTTCGGAATCACCGTATTGATAAAGATCATACCTTCATTCAAAGCACCGGTGCTAATGCTCTTCATAAGAATGGCCATAGAAACAGATTAAATAATTAAGAATCACTCGAAATAAAGAAAGCAGTTAAAACCAAAACGAATCTCTTAATAATCAACTAAATGTGGCCAATAGCCCAATATTAGGTATATTTCCAATAAACTCGTAAAATTTCCCATTATCCCATAATCACCTGTTCAGGTATTCCATTATGTAAACTTCTGTCTCTTTCTCTCTGTTATTATGTCAGATTTATATTTCATGCTATCTCATTTTTTCTTTGTTCTATGTTATTTTCTGTCTTATTCTATTTGGTATAAATAAACACACACTAAGTATTTTTGATCAGTTTAATTTTGTACCCTGATGATGTTTGTGTTAAGCGAAACCGGTCGGTCTTAATAAAATTAAATACATCTCGTGGTTATAAACAAAGTTTTATTTTCATTAAATATGTCCAACCACAAAGTGACTGCTTTCTATCGAAACACAAACATTCCTCTGATAAAGGAACTAATTAAATCACTTTCTGAACCATCGTATGCCGGATTACCCGGCCACGAAAACCCAACTATATATTCGCTATCAAGCGATGATGTAAATTTTATATTGAAATATAAAATATCAAAACGGTCCTCCGAACGGAGTAACTCCAGTAGCATGTCTGTACTTAGTTATTAACATATTTTTCCAATTCCCATAATTTTAGTAAAACATCCGAAACGTGAAGCTTAAAAAAATCCTTTAATTATATTAGAACAAGATTATTTTTATAATAATGGCATTCTGAATTTAAATTAGACCAAAGAAAGGTTCAGCTTAAGCTTGTTTGATGACAACCAACGAATTATTTACAAAATATTTATTTGTTTCGTGTATAAATCGATGTATTTTTTTCGTCCGCCATAGCATATGGATATTCCTAGGATAGTAAGCGAAACAGTATGAAAAAAATTGTACATTATTTTTTTATCGCATAAATCAAAAAAATAAAATAAACCTTTTATTTCGAATTAATAGATTTATTTCTGGCAACATGGCTATTAGCTATCCCAGTGATTTGTTAGGAGTCATTTAAAAAAAAAAACACAAAAATTAAATATCTCTGTGTATTATAACGAATGTTTCAATAAAATAAACATACGCAACATTTTCAATATGTCGCAGAAACACGTTTAAATAAAAATGTTTTTGATTAAACTCCGTTTTGGAGAAACTCCGTTTCTCGAAAACGCTTTATTTTGCAGAGGAGTTTATTTGTTTATCTGATATTTGATTTTATTTCACATAGAGTATTTTGAATAGAAATACGGAAACATTTTTTATTTGCATTCCAGCATTTTTTTCACCCTACTAACTAAAGTTTTTATACTTTTACTTTAGCTATTTTTGGATTTAGGACCATTCATTTCTCATATACGTTCTAGTTTATGTTAAATAAATAATTACTGGTAGTTGTGGGTCATTGATAACTCACAAATACCTAAATAATTTCATTGGGCATATAGAAAACATTTTGGAAACTCGATAATAATTAATCTAACTTGTAATACAGTTTTAAGATAACATCATTTTCATAAATAAATTTATTTATAATCCATTCCAGTCGTATTTTCAGAACCATCTTGAATAAGAACCAAAATATTATTTGTTAAAATTAATCTGCTTGGCTGCGTTCGCTCTCTATAATATTGTATTTTCTGTGAAAATACTTTGGCAAGTGAAGATTTTCTGCGACAAAAATTATCCACACTTTATGATATAATTTAAGGCAGAAATTTAAACCCTTTTCCGTCATACCTATGTAATAAATATCAATAAAAACATAATTTAAACATAGTGCATGGTATTGTCGAGTATGAGTCGTTTTCTATTTAAAGGGCGACTTCGATGTGGTATTTACCAGCATTGAGAGGACTTCCATTTTTATGTGGGTACATAATTAGTATTAATATTAGTCTGTTATGCGAACCAGATTGTGTTTATTGAACCTTATACACTTGATAATTAAGTGACACCAGCAATGTACCAGACATAATGGCCAAAGACGAACTGTATTGGGCAGCTGATCCCAATCTACGAAAAGGGCTGGGAGGGGACAAAGCACAAACAGATTATATTAATATTCACAAATAATTTATTTAGTTCGCAGTTTTCATAAAAGTTATTCCATAAATATTCAACATTCGATTACTCAAATTCAACTTGCCATGCTTTGAAGAGAAGTGACAAAATCTTTTACTTTTCCAGAAAATCTATCAGACGGCCAACGAGATGCGAATCAAATCACACTACACCCTCATCGTAGCCCTGAACTGCACGGAAACCCCCAACATCACAGTGTGTGAATCCAAAGGCTTAATGGCTCTATCCAATTCCACTTTTTGGACCTTCACCGCTAATGAAACCTACGTCGACATTGACCCGAATATTATTTCGGCAAGACCCACGCTATGTGGCAAAACCGACGATGGATTCAATGAAGTTTCATCCAGCATTATAGGGCGTATCAAAATCTATGGTTTGAACACTACTGTATCGAATAGTATGGGAGAATATCACTTGATGGACAATTTAGAGATAGATGCTTGTAATTTGAAAGACGGGGAGACTTACTCGGTATACATTAAATAATATTTATTTTGAAATATGGGCTCACTTAATAAATGATAGGAGTACATGCACATTATACTAAATTAATATTTAAAAATTCAATTGACAATTAATTTGTTATCCGAAAAGAAAATCAATTACTAAACATTAAAACACAACAGTTTTTAGAGAGGGTTTAAATGAATTTTAATTATAATATGCATAGTTGAAGTGAAATAAAAATATATATTTACTTTACAACTTCAAAATATTGTATTAGGAAGTAAAGTAAATACGTAATTAGAATATTTTTAAGATGTGGTTTCGATTGACTACCAACTGTGCTAATTTGCGTATCCGTGAGTATAATTTTAAAAAAAATTATCTTAGATGTTTAATTAACATTGCAGGTAAGGGAAAGCTGAGTAAACGATTATAAATTTACCACAACAATAAAAAATACATTTTGTACTTAAATTATTCGACAAAAATTATTCCAGCGGTGATGATTTAATTATATTTTTGGATGTTGTTATAGTTGCCGAGGATGGGTATTGATTGCTTGGCCTTACTTGGGTATAGTTTTTTTAATTGGACATATAAGTACTACATTTAATACTCTAAATGATTTCACGGTTATGATATTTTTCAACCTCGATGTTTTCTGAATAAAATGTTTTGTTTTTAACATCACTTTATTAATAATAATAAATGAATTATTGAGAAAAGTCAACCGTTTGCAAATGTTGGGATTGGCGTATTACCCGACTGTGCACCGGTGCCGAAATGATCGATGACGCTGGTTCCTCAGAGGATGTTCCATTAAAATCCCGTTAGAACAAGGACAGCATTCCCACCTGACGTCTGTGCTCCAAAGGTTGCAATCCGTTTGTTATTGGTAATTTAATAAGTTTATTTATCTTTTAGAGCTTCTAAATTATTTAGGCTTATTCGTGTTGTGTTTTAATTTAATATGTATTTATACAACCCTGAAGATACTTCAAGCGGGACCAAAGCCGGTTGGTTTACGTACCTATTAAAAAAATCGTGCTAAAACAAAAATATTTTATACAAATTTTATTATGTCTAACCACAACGTAATTGCTTCCTGTCAGTTTGATATTAATAATATTGATTATTTATGTATTCCGGAATGTGGGAAGGTTAGTGGAGTCCCACACATCCAATAAAGTATATACAAATGACATAGATAATACATAGTCATAAAAATGGAAATGTAAAGAGAACACATTAATAATAATTGGATGATTTGCATAGCGGCGTTTTTGTTTAAAATCACCTCGAGGGCGCTGGATATAACGCGCACATTAGTTAGTGAATTATTGCACTTGAGATTGATGGAGCTAATATATTTCTCTATTTTGCTTCTATGCTGGAATCTGGACACAATGATGAGGACATTTCCAGATTTGTTTATCCTCTACTTATATCCTACCACCCGGGTTCTTATGAGGGCTACAGAGCCAGGAATTCGCCCGTGCGTGAGCATGTTGGAGGCATTGCAGTGTCTGGAAAGACTGAACATTGCTCGGTAGGCGTTGTTGTACTGTACGCAAAGTCTTTCCATGCTAACATTCTTGAAGATTGCCCAGAGCTCGCATGTAGAAAGAGTTGTACAGAACGTTAGAAATAGCGTCCTTTTCACGAGTGGACTGCAAAGCCGAAATCTTCTACCGAGCATGTTTCACTTTACACAGTTTGACTTTATACCATAGTAGGTACAACGCAATACTCCATGTCTTCCCGTAGGACAGAATCGATTGGCAGGTGTAGATATACTTAGTAATATGTAAATATATATTTTTAAATATCTAACTAAAATAAAATTAATAAACATAATCATTCATAAAACATTTTATGAGATTTTTTTTTTTTTTTTTATATGAATACCTCACAAGAGTCCCAAACTGCTCCCAACCGTCTGGAGCCAGTGAGACTATGGCATTCTAATTGGGGAATGTTGTGAGGCTGAAGGTATTGGGGAGGGGAAGGAGAAGGGATAGAGGAAGGTGGGGAAAAGGGGAAATACCTGGGTATTCAGATCTGGTCACCAAACACGGCTAAAAGCCATTTCAAGCAACGTTTCAATTCTGAATGGTGGTCTTTCACCAGGGCGATACTGAAAGTATCTTCCACTCTGGAACGTGCGCAAATATACTATATATTATTTTAAAATGAATTAATTGTGAAACAACACAAATTAATTAAATAAAAATTACTTGCGCACGCCGGGATTTGAACCCGCGACCTTCGGATTCGTAGTCGAGAGCCTTACCCCTCGACCATGGAGGCCGTCAAACAACACAAAGCCGCAAAGCAAACAACACAAACCTGACGATTAATGATAAATTTTATTAACTGGATGAGAGACTCGCGTCACTCCTGATTAAGGACTCTGTACCCCTGAAATAAATGTAACACATTATGCATTAGTAACTGTAGAATTGTCACTGTTAAAGTATAAGAGCGACATAATTTGTAATAATAAATAAAGACGTAATGGATCATTGGCGATTTTCTTTCATCAAATCCTCGTTTTATAATCCGTAATTTTGTCTATATTCTTCAAGTTGGTTAATTAAGTTAAATTCTCTACTTACTTGAATACGACGTCTTTTTCTTCTCAATCAAATAATACTGTAAAATAGTAATGGAAAAAAAATTATAACGCTGTCGCAAAAAGAATGAAGCCTTTTTTTTATATTATAATAGTTTTTTTATATATTTTATTAGTAAAAATGTTTACTTTCTACTCACCATTGATCGTATAAAACGTTGTTGAAGAAGTTTACGAAATATGTTTGAATGTAATGGATGATTTTATTGAACATAAACAGACAATAAAATGTATGAATTTCTTTTGTACAAGTAAACTCAAGAAGATCGTAGAATTCAAAATAATTCTGTCTTCTTAGAAAAACTTCAAAATTTAAAAATATTAATTTATGCTTCTCAACTTAACTTACAGTTTCAACAGATTTTTTTTTTCTAAAACAAATAATATGGTTTTGTTAACTTCGTATCAAAAGGCTTCGGTGGGCGTATTTCAGATTTTTTTATATATCAATACCGCACAAGACTCCCAACTGTTCCAACCGTCTGAAGCCAGTGAGACTATGGCACCCCCGATTGGGGAATGTTGTGAGGCTGAAGGTATTGGGTAGGGGAAGGAGAAGGAGAAAAGGAAGGTGGAGAAATACCTGGCTATTCAGATCTGGTCACCAAACATAGCTAAAAGCCATCAAGCAAGATTTCAATTCTGAATGGTGGTCTTTCACCGGGGCGATGCTGAGAGTATCTTCCACTCTGGAAATCAGATATGATGATTGTGGAAAACTGCGGCTACGACTTGTCTGAAAGGCATTTGGGTATAACGGCAGACAGAGTGTTGAAGTAGTTAGCTACTATCTTAGAAGGTAAACATTGTAAACTTGTGCACCCACCAAGTGTTATCACAAGTTTCAATAGCACGAAAACAGATGGCAGCATAGCATATACATGTTGAACGTGTAATATGTCGAGTCAAGGATTTTTTTTTTAAACTCCTTACAGGAGGTTCTGAGGAAAATAATTTCCTTCGAGGCCTATATGATACTGTGTGGAAGGTATTTTAGAGGATAGGAAGGAGTGAATCTGGGTCTTGAAGAGACCCATGTTGTAGGAGGGAGGAAACACAGAGACCGGCAGATCTTTCCACAGCCAAGCCGTTAAACACGAGAACGAGTCGTAGAAGGGACCCGTTCTCATGTGACAAATGTCAACCGTGTGCAAATTTTGGGCGCACGTTCGGTGTGTTTCCCGACTATGCACCGGTGCCAAAGTTCCTCAGAGCATCTTCCATTAACAGGGAGAGCATTCCCACCCGACGTCTGTTATCCAAAGATTGCAATTCATAAGATAAGCGAATCTATCAAACGGACCACCCGTTTCTGTTCAGAGTCAAGGGTTTTTTTCAGATATTTTGGCACTCTCGACCAGAGGTGGCTGCCATGGCAGGGAATATCACTCGAGAAGTTGATCATATTGTAATGATTGTGTGTGGACTCATAAATCTACAAAAACCATACATTTGATCATATTATTAGTTGTCCAGTATATATAGTCATATGCGAGTATTTAGCTACTGTATTGTGATTATTGTGGAAAAATAATATTGTTCATTAGACATTTTGATAATAAATACTGATTAAGAAAAAGGTGATTGAAGAACATAAATAGCTTTTTATTAGAGGATAATGTGAACAGCCGGAGATAAAAACCATTTGGGAAAATTTCCTAGTTCTTTTATATCTATCTTCTGACAAAAAATAGCGGAAATCAGTTAAAAAACATCAATAAACAAAACTTTTTACATGTAAAGAACTCATTATTTTATTATGAGTTGGAGATGGCGAATGAGTTCGTAAGAAAAGCATGTAGGATGAGTAATACGATATAATGATTCGTGGAACTGTGTAATGCTCTGGCAAAACATTCTAATTGTTAGTGTTCAATTCTTGGAATACATTCGGTAATGATTCCAAATATTTTATTAACTTTGTTAAATAACGTTCCAACTCTGAGGAGAACCCGATGAGAGACGTTAGCTGTACTTGAGTCAACAAGTTAAGTTGGAGTCAACTTCCCAACAGTTCAAATCACTGTTAAAATCATAGTTTTAGTATTCCCCCGAAGAACTTGTTATAATATAAATATAATTCTAAATATGTTAAGTTTATTAAATTTATGAAGATGTAAATAGTATTATTAGAAAGTGGCGGTAAATTTTGCGTGCTAGAACGAAAGTTCCCACTTACAAAACTACATGTGTAGGCAAATATTACTTGTGTTAGTACCTACTTAACAATTATTGCCCTACTTCTTTGTTGTTTGTTCATAACTTTGCCGGCAGGTACTTAAATAAAATCTACACATAAGCCTATCTACCTTTATCAGTCGTGGAATGACTTTCTAATGTATACGTTTTTTTTCTTCATTCAAACTTGTATTCAGATAAATTATGTTTGTTTTTTTCAATCTATATATCAATACTCTAAATCCATCGGCGGAGTTATTTTTCAAATCGTTCGATTTTGACTCACATTCTCCTACGTCTAGCTTTACAGTTGGATCAATTCTGCGTGAACCGCAGATTCTGCGTGAAACTTCCATTCTGACTTTTTTCGAACGATCAAACGCCGGGACACCGAAACAAATCTGGGTCTTATGTAAGTATGTTCCTATCTATTATACATTTAAGAAAATACCCGCGAGTTATCAGAATACAATCAAGTAGGTACTTCCCATGTTTATTATACAACAGTAATTAGGTACCGACAATAGACATTTTTTCCTATATTAGAAATCAGGCCATTTTTAAAAGTGATAATAACTGTTTTGTTAAGTAATATTTTAAACAAAAACTAACTCTTTTCAATAAATTTAGCAAAAATGTTGCTATAATGTTAATGACTTATTTATTTGATTTCTGAAACCACTTTCCAGAATGTGTTTCATAATAATAAACTAGCAGTTTGCCCGTTACACCCAACGGAGGTGATTAAAAAATATTATTTTTCACAAATGTTAATTAGTAACTTTATATTTGCAAAACTAAAAACTGTAAATAATTATTGCCTAATGTAAATCATAATTACGCACATCCGATTTAACGGTTTCGTAATAATATGATTTTTTATTTAAGTTACCTGCTCATTTCAACTAACCTCACTTCCAATCTAACCTAATCTTACCTTACCTTTCCCAACTTAACGTTACCTAATCTAACCTAACCTAAACTAAACTAACCTAACGTAGCCTAAACAAACCAAAACAAACCAAACCTATCCTATTTTAACCGTAAACTAAGTCGTAAGGTTATCATAAACTAAAAAAACATAATTACAGAATACGTGAAAAGTTTAAATGGGTTAGTGTTTTTCCCGTTCAACCCAGCGGAGGTGATTCAATTGTAGTTGAATTTATTTTTCTTTATCATTTCTTTATTTTAAATAATGAGTTAGTGGGTAGGTACCTAAGGTATGATATTTTATTTTTAACCTGCTTTAGTAATCCTAAATATTAAATCACAATACTGTTTTGGTACTTAATAAACGATTTTTATAATCTTTATTATTCCTGACATTTAATAGTTATTTGGTACCTACATATGATTTCTATTTTTTTCCTTATTTAAGAAAAAATCTAAATTTGATATGGTTGTAATGTTTTTATGTTTCTATGTGCGTGAAAAATGATTTATGAAAAAATGCGCCCTTGACGTGATTTTTCACAAAAACGGCGCTATGCAAATCATCTGAGTATTATTATTATTACTATCTGAAGAAATATATTTATATGTGTGTGTACAATTTACGGACGAATGCAATCAGGAAATTATATTTATATCAATACCGCACAAGAGTCCCAACTGCTCCCAACCGTCTGGAGCCAGTGAGACTATGGCATCCGCGATTGGGGAATGTTGTGAGGCTGAAGGTATTGGGTATGGGAAGAAGAAGGGGAAGAGGAAAGTGGGGAAATACCTGGCAATTCAGATCTGGTCACCAAACACGGCTAAAAGCCATTTCAAGCAACGTTTCAATTCTGAATGATGGTCTTTCACCAGGGTAATACTGAGAGTATCTTCCACTCATTTAGTAGGTACTATAAAAAATAGTATTAATATTCCTTGAAATAACCTTTATTGGCAACAACGGCTGCAGAATACCGTAGCATGATTGCTATTGGATTCTCTTATGGATTCTGCCAACTCTGGGTCATGGTGTCAGATCCTGAATTTTTCTTATATTGTGTCTCGAATCATTCAGAATATTATATTAAAATATTCATTTGTGAAACGAATACTTTTGGTTTTAAATAATATTACCAATTGAATTAAAAAGTCTGGTTCTTATTAGATAGCCACCCACTGGTCGTGAATTTCAGGGCTGCGAGTAGTTCGGCAATTTTCTTTGCATGCCAGCTGTCCTTAGCGCGCATCTCCCGGCGTAGCGCATGCAGTGACATCTTGGCTTAATTATTGATAAATATTTAAAATGGAACGATCGTATTGCTGTATTAACAAACAAAATAAGAAAACTAGCCTATATCTTCAAGACTCTAAGAAATATGTTGGACCAAGTTACACTAAAAACTGAATATTATGCTCTTGTTTAATCTCTTATTTCATACAATATGGTATGTTGGGGTTCATGTTACAAGGCTACCCTAGAGTTCTTAAATGTTTCTCAAAAATGAATTTTAAAAATAATGTACAAGAATTATTTTTTATATTCATCACACTTATTATACGGTGAAAGTAAAATTATGACAGTAAGGCAATTGTACATAATACAGGCTCTTTTAACAATATTAATACTGCAATAAGGACACAACAAGTGCATAATACTAGAATGGGTTCTTCTTTAATGTATCAGCCGGTAAAGTTGGACAAAGGAGTTTTTATTGTAAAGCTCCTTTGTTATATAATAGGCTTAGTGACAACATTAAAACTATAGATACGCTAAATTTATTTAAAAAAATGGTCAAAAAGTCTATGTTAGCTGAAAGTGGTGATTTTTCTTCATCCATGTTATCCCTTATGTTGTAATCAATGTTGAAACTATGTATGCTCGATATTATCATTATTGTTTACTTATTATTACTTACTTAGTACTATTTACTTATCTATATATATATATTTATTTTTACCTACATATTTTTGTTTATATACTACTATTTACGTATTTTTATTTACATAGTATTATTTACCTATTTTTATTTTTATTTACATATTATGATTTACCTATTGTTATTTTTATAATTATGTACTTATTACTATTTACATAATTTTCATTTACTTATTATTATTTACTTGTTTTTATTATTATGTACTTATAAGTATTTACTTATTAATATTTAATGTGTATTATTATATGCTTATTACCATTGACTGATCATTATTTACTTACTATTATTATTTTATTATTATTATCAAATCTTTATTGTTTATTTACTATTATCTATTTATTAATATTAACAAATTTTTATTCATGTATTATTGTTTGCTTATTGAAATTTACTGGTTATTATTAAATTTTAAAGCCGCTCATCTCAACACAGGATTGTCCTAGTGAGATGGGTGGTAAATGTTTTTGTTTTCATAATTAAATTTAAGAATAAATAAATGAGTCCTCAGTTGACTTATTTTGCATGTCGTCATATTCGTTTGACTCCTGGGGGGTCCTCACAGTGGGAGCGTATGCCAAGATGGGACCCGGGGTAGTAGTTGGTCGCTTAGTAGAGCCCACGGCAAGCTGGCTGTGCAGTCTGCGGGATGAATGTGCTTCTCTGCTTACCTAGCGGGGACGTGACATCTCGGATGGACTAGAGGCCATACGATCACTACGAAGTGACGGCATCTCATCTGGCTGAAGGCGTGATGTGTGGATCGGCTCGAAGGACCAATTTGTACGAGACGTGTAAGAACAAGAATTATTATTATTATTATTATATTGTAACGTACTCCAACAAAACATTGAACATAAAAAGAAACGGCATCAGTTGGCATAAAAACAATCCTTTTTACGCTAAACCTTTAGGAGGATTCACAGACCCACTTTCATGAATTTTTAATCAAATGTGAACGTTTAAGTCTTAAATATTTACCCTCTGAATTTATGAGCATTAAAATTGGTATGATAAATGGTAATGTGTTTCTCCTCCTCGTGAATATTACTATTTAGTGTATAAATTAGATGGTTTGGATAGCATTTGCCGAATTGATGCAAACAGATGGGCTGATAAAACTTATATTTAACTTTTTCCATTTTCATAAAAAATAGGAGAGTTTTCAATATTTTATGTGGGACAACAGATCTGAATGACAAATAAATATTTGGATAATCACTTTGAATTCACGTTCAAATCAATTATTATTAAAATTATTAAATTGTAAATTCGATTGTTCTGAACTTCTGCATTTAATCAACTTATACTCGTACATACCTAAACGAACTACAAGATAAACATTAACATTTTACATACGAGTATGTATATCCCATTCCAACTATAGTTTGCATTCCAGAATTCAATGCTTCCACAGTCTTAGTAACAAATACTTAAATGATATGGATGTATTTGTCAATAATCTAACTAACTAACCATCCCGCCGTTGGCAGAGAGGACGGACCGCCAAACAACTCGATCTTGGCATACACTTCTTGCCTCATTCACTTTCATACAGCAAATTTTAAAATAAGTATGAACCAATCATTTCTACCTCGTTTATAAATTATTTTTAATTACAATTTTTTTATATTATTTACTTATTTGTTATTAATGTTAATATTGACTTTGTGGATATTGTATTATTTATTTTTTCTGTTCCTTTATATTCCTGTGTATTTTTAGGTTTGGTGCAGTTTTTTCTTTTTTCAATTGTAATTAACTTTTGTGCGTGATGACTATTTTTTATGAGATTTAAAAATTATGTATTTGTATGTAAAAGCCCTCTGGGCATTTAAATCATAAAATAACAATAATAACAGTATCAGGGAATATTAAGATTTTCGAGTTAAAAGCATTTATTGTTTCATATGTTGATGCCCGCTGATATATCACAACTATTCAGGCAGATTGCCAGATTCAGAGGGTTTTCTAAGAATTCTTCAACTCCGTACCAAAGCAGGTAATCCATTTGATAGATCCATTTCTTCAGCGGACAGATTGAAATTGCTGAATCACATACGACAAATAGAATTTTATTTTCCATTCGTTTGTACTGATAAAATATCTCGTGAGCTGAAATAAAAACTAACTCCTTACGATTCGTTATTTTGTTCAACAACTCTGGTACGACCAACCTGCTTTGCGTCTCTTTCTTCCTACAACACGAGTTTCTCAAATTCCATATTTTCTAAAAAAAAATCTATACTCCAAAAACACATGTGTGTTACCAATGGCGTTCAGTCCATAAAGGCTGAAAAGCTGAACCTACTATAAGAAAAAAAATAACCATATGAATAGTATATAATATGCGATTTTTTTTTAATGTACAAATTCATTATTGTTTTAATTTATTTGATAAAATTTTCTGTTTTTTTTTTTTATTTATATATTTTTTTAAAAACTTTTTTTTTTACTTGGTTGCTTACTTATTTTTTTAATTTAACCTTATTTAGTTTCGATACATATTTTTTCCATTTAGTTAATAAAGTTTTACAAAGCCCGTAAGATAATTTGTAATGTTTTTCCGAGTCCTCCTCACTGGGAGTTCCTTTGCTGAGGCGGACTAGGTTTTATACAAGAAAACTGATTCTTCTTAAGCTCCTACGAAGTTCTTTTCATGATGCTGGATAATTCCTGTTCTTTGATTTCTTTGAGCCAGATTTTGATTTGATTTTTGAAATCATTTACCATTCCTGTTATTTTTTTATGGCCGGTGAAACTGAATTATATTGCTTCGTAGAGAATTTATAATTACTTTGCCCAGAAGGAGTTTTAAATTTAAGGAATATTCATGATGTCATTTTAGTTTGCGCTTGTTCGGTGAAAATTAAGTTTCTTCGGTTTTTCTGAACTTTTGAAATGTTCGATCACAACATTCTTATGGGGCTTTTTAAAATGGTCTTTTACAATACCCTTTTGGGTTTTAGACAATTGTTTCAAATGGTTAGTAGTTCCCGATCCCCATTCTAGTATACCATATTCGAGGCGGGAATAACATAGCGCGTAGCAAATAGGTATGGAACTTTTATGCTCATTTATTTAGCTTGCCACTACGATCAGCGGAAGATGATAATGGAATGATCATTTTCATACTTTAAATAAATAAAATATTTTTCATATCAAGAAGTTTTGGTGCAAAAATTACATGATCTTCTAGGTACATGCCCGTATTAAATAAATATTGAGAAATGTTTAATTATGTGATGTTATAGACCAAATAAACCGATCCCGTTCGATTATAAATAAAATAGTGTCTCCTTATCTACCGTCAGATTTATTAAGGACCTTAGTGTCATCTAAGACTGTAAGCTTTCATTTCGTGGCGACATCAGCAATGTAACTAACAAATCACTAAAACTTCTTGGCTTCATCAATAAAATTGCCTGTAACTTTAAGTATATAAATACCCTAAGAACTCTAACTGCTAGTTCACCCTCATATTGAATATACCGGTGTCATTTGGTCTCCTTTATATGATGTTCATATTCATCATATTAAATCTGCACAACATCGCTTCTTACGTGGACTTAAAATTGAACAAACCATAAATATTTCTACATTAAAAAATCGAAGAAAAGACTTTGATCCTATTTGCATTTTAAAAATAATTAATTATATTTTTGACTTATCTTCTTTGTTCAAATTCATTATGTTCAACATTCCTTACCGTAGACTCAGAAACAATGAATTGCTTTTCCTCAATAAACACTCTGTCACGTGACGAATTCACTACAGTATCTAGCCCCTCGGTAAAATGTGCGCGGATTTATTTGGTTCCGGTTCCGCGAGGGCGAGAATTCTGTCCGACGCTGCGTCGCTCACGCGGAGGAACAAGACCGGCATTGGAATCGTCAGGTTGTGTGTTTAAACGAAAGAGCTACTTGCCGTTGGCAAAGGCTGCTTAGGCATAGTGAGCGTTATCACGCTTATCTCGCATCGGGCAATGTAAACTCCTTGTATTTGAGACACTGCTGGACATAACAATCTGGCTAGTAATGTTTATAAACAGTGTTAAACTCCAGGCGATCTATTAACTGCTAGCCGCGTGAGTTGGTGCTCCCAGCTTTACGCATCTTCGATGGAAGGACGTGAGCCTCGATGACATTGATCATGTAAACTGTATCCAATCCCTATTAACTGTGCTGATATAATTACTTGCCTCCCGTAAATGCCCGATTTAATTGCCGAGAAAGAGAGAGATTAAGTATACCATAGGCAGGATATATTTTTTTTTAGGTTCAATCAATCGTATATGTTGACGTAAATATAATGTGTGCCCTCTCTCAATAAACCCGGTACTGACAACTGGACTCTTTCATTTTAATGGTATGGGAGCCCCTTGTTTCCTTGGCCAGATATGAGGCGGAAGCCGATCTACAATCGAAAGAGCTAGTCGAGGAGAGCTGAGAGTCAGCCGTCTCAACGGTTGGCCTCCCGGTAACCAAAACATCCCTTTTTCTTAGGTGATCTCCCCGTGAGGCCGTCACACTGGCGCAAACTTGGGGAAGCCACGTCACACTGACGCTGCATCGTGGGGCCACCTTTTCCATCCTAACACTGGCGCCCCACGTGGATGGTACCAGGGTTCCGAACACTGGAGCTCCAACGTGGTAATCGTCACACTGGCGCCCCGTCAGGGACATAAGAACTCTACTAATTATGGGTACCATTAACCACTGTCCAGAATGTTGAAATTTGTTAACTCAGGCCAAGGCATTGCAATTTTTGGTACCAGTCTTGAATGATTTTTGTGGATTTTTATGAAATTAGAACTCTAAGATTATCATTTATAATGTCTGAAATCATGGACTGTGTTAAAACATTGTTCAGGATTTGACTTGAATGTTCTCTCAAATGTGTCTTTCTGTCCTGTTTTTGTCATTGCTTCATTATTATATTATATATGCGCTGTTATTTTTCTGTAACTCTTATTTATTTCATTCCGTGTTATGTATTTTGTGTTATTGGACATTGGTCCGTATATATGTATATATGAAAAAATAAAAAATAATTAACTACATTCATTGCACAATTCATAACCTAACACGAAAAACTGCACAGAGTGTATCTTTGGTCATAGAGCAATGCGCAAGTAATTTTGTATAATTAATTTGTGTTGTTACCCAATTAATTCATTTAAAAATAATATATAGTATATTTGCGCACGTTCCAGAGTGGAAGATACTCTCAGCATCGCCCTGGTGAAAGACCACCATTCAGAATTGAAACGTTGCTTGAAATAGCTTTTAGCCGTGTTTGGTGACCAGATCTGAATAGCCAGGTATTTCCCCTTTCCCCACCTTCTTCTCCCCCTTCTCATTCCTTCCCCAATACCTTAAGCCTCACAACATTCCCCAATTGGGAATGCCATAGTCTCACTGGCTCCAGACGGTTGGGAGCAGTCTGGGACTTTTGTGCGGTATTAATATTTTTTTTAAATGCACACCGCTGTGTGTTATGTATTGTATTGCTTGTAATATTTTTTTTATTAAAAAGTATTTTCGAAAAAAATAATTACTTTACTTTACAAAGTAGGTTTCCCTGCCCAAAAATGTACGTGTTAATAAATATCCTTTGTCATAGCGCTCCAATAAAAAAAAACTTTCACTCACTAAGAATTATTTCATTAATTTTTTCTTAGCGGGAATTTATTAGCGTAATAAAATGAGGCTTACTAAGCTCTCGGCGAATGCTAAAATAAATTAAATTTATTCGGAATCAGATGCTTTTTTTCTCAATTAACGGATATTATTTAATCCCTTAAAGTAGAAGATATCCACCCATCGTTTTTTTGTTATTAATTAAGTTTATCTTTTTTGAAGTTTTAGCAATGAAAGAGCAATCATTCTTTTGACCTCTAAAATCATAAATATATTCTAAATTAGCAATTAAGAATATTATCAGACGGATTATATTAACTTTTTATTATTAATTAAGTTTTATGAGATTGTGAACTTTGGAGAATCTTGTTTAAGGTTTTTTTTTATATACGAGGCTGTCCCGTAAAATAAAGTCTAAAATGATTTGTCGTAAGGTAAAGCACGTTTATTTGCATCAACATGTACATTTTTGGACAACTTGGGCTTTTTCGATATAACCATCTTTTTTATGCCTGTGTCATAGAATTCTTCCGCCTCGGTGTTTGACGATGAGAGCAGTTGTTACACAGGCGGCGTGGGGACGAGCGTTCCCATAATGCAAACGCACTCCCTTCGTCAGCATGCCCCTTCTTTTATTTTGAATTGCACGGCAAAGGTTTGTCAAAGTAGCGATCAGCGTTAATTATTGTGCGGGTAGGCATGAACTCGAACAACAATAACTGCTTCTTGTCCCAAAACACGCTCGACATCACTTTCCCGTCCGGCACGCTTTTAAACATGGACGTCTGTACGTCCGTTTTTAAATTCTCTGCACCATTCGCACACGTTTTTCGCGCTCGTACACTATTCTACGTACACTTCACGTAAGTGAGAATGAATATCTAGCGGGTCTTTGGTCTTTGCACACAAAAAAACGAATTACAGAGCGTAATTCACACCTAACGGGTGCGGCGAATGTCCATCGCGAACGGCTGCCACGCCGAAACTAAGCGGCGCAGGGAGTGCAGCATGGTGGTAATTTGGAGTAGGGGAACCAGGGTACATGACAGTGTTGCTGGATTGCAAGTAAAATTGTTCCTCGTGACCGCGGCACCTTGGAGACGTCATTTTACGAGCAGTTAAATGATTAATACCCGTTTATTTGCCATATTTTTTATAGTCACTATTTTTCTACTCATTTGAACATGTACTTTTATGGTAACTCGTGTCATTAAAATGAGGTCAGTGACCGGGAAGAAATTTTTTTGATGAAAATCGACTTTTCATAAAATCAATACTTACTTTTCAAAACATTACAAAACTTTAATAGATCTGAACAGAGAATGGGAGAGTCACGCTGCAAAAAAAAGAAAACTGGTCTAATAGATTGTCTTGACGAATTGGAGCTAGAAGAAATAGAACCATTAAAAGATTGCAGCAGAGATTACGAAATGATTTTAATCAATCCGGTATACATTATATCCTGACGAATGAACCGTTGGTTTCGAAACGTATAGATAATTGTAAAATTGAAATATTGGTTTAAACAAACCTTATTTTTATTATGGAAGATTGAAAACCTCTTTTGAATGTTGGTAGTTTATTTTTAGAGCTCTAGGCATGATTTAATAATTTAATGTAAGTGATAAATAAAAATTATACGAAATAAATCTACTACGCATTATGTCATTCTCGAATCAAGTATATCGATAAAGGATGGAGATCTGCGACATCTAAGTTCATACACAATCCGAATACAATTAAAAAGGGAATCATAAAGACCATAAAATGAAGTATTTATAAAAACGCCTTTGTTAGAAATTTTCAACAGGTTTGATGTACCAAATGTATAAGAAATATACATAAATATATACTATTGAAAAATACGGATTCTTTCACGAGACCATGTTTTCATGACACTAGTTCGAATCAATACGACATAAAAAAATCCGTTTTTTATGTTACTGTATTATTGATCACTGTAAATTTATTTCATATTTTAGAACCATTAGTCGTACTACAGATAGCACTATTGTTTCGATACATAAATTATTACATCAAAGTTTGGTAAGATCGCCAGCGCATGGGAAGCCTATGGTGAATAGTACGCCAATCAAAGAATACCATCATTACTGCCACGGCTACAAGGATGGAGTCTCCCTTGATGGCCCTTTGGAGCCGGGAGACCATCAAATATCCACCATAAACTTGTAATGTTTTGTTTCTCTTTTAGTGAGTGAACTTATTTTGTATATTTTATTTACTAGGTAATCTTTTTCTTTTCTTTTTTCTTCGTCTTATTTTAGGTACCTATTGTTATTTTTTTACGTGTATTATTATCCCTTATGGAACGCATTGTATTGCACTACCCTGCATACTTTCTGGAATAAAGAACTATTATTATTATTATACTGTTACCATACGAGTATATTCTCAAACTATTGTTTTCTTTTATATTCCTACTTAACAATGTTTTTTTTTCATTCCCTTTTTCAAACAGTGAGATATATTATTACTATACAGAATCCCTACGAGCGATAATATAAGTAAATAAAAAAGGAAACCACTTTGGGACTACGAAACTACGTAAATATATAAATATTCCCCAGATATAAAACGAACAGAAAATATGAATGAATATAAGTAAAAAAATAGAGTATGGCTTTAAAAGGTAATGAAATAACTGTAAGAACAGTACTATGTACGATGTAGAAAACACACCTAATTAGATGATATCAAATGAAATAACTAGTCCGCCTCAGCACAGGACTCCCTTGTTAGAAAGACTAGGAAAAAACCCAATAAGATCTAATGATTTACAAAATATAATAATTATTATACCATTTTGTACTTTCAACCGTTATTTCGTGAATATTTTTATACTTTTATTCACCATATTTTTTTATTTTCACATGCTTACATAAGCTCTATTAAAAATAATCACATAAAAAGGGCATAGTACCATGTTGCTGCTTTGTTTCTTATAGCATTATGGCGTTGTATAACAGTCTACAAGGGATATTTCAATATTCCACATAGAAGAATTTTAATCGATTAAACATACTATGTAAATGATTCCCTCAGTTTAAAAAAAAAATGATAAATACATTATTCAAATATTTTGCAGAAACTCATTATATAATACGTAATTCTCAAGAAGAACGTGGAAAATCAAATAACTTTGCCGGCGTTTCAATCATTCTCATTTCCCATCTTAATCACCACGATATTACAATTAACAAAATGTTTTACATATTTACCAAATACCTAACAGGAGCTGAAGCTGTTGGAAATTCTGCTCCCTTATTGTCGGGAAATGTTGTCTGCTAAACGAAAGGAAATTAAAGCCTTTTCAAATATTACGTCCTCATAGAATACGATGGTTCGTAGAACGGTTACCCCGTAAAACAGATAAAGCAGAACATAAGAGCCAAATTTACCAAAAACGAAGGCAGAATTGAACAATGGTCAAATGCTTCGATTTCTTACCTAATATTCATAATATTACTGACAGAATTGTCAGGATAACTGAGGAAAAAAAGCATCAAGACTGTCTTCCGAACAACGAATAATATTCAAGACCTTCTGAGGTCTGCCAAATTGCTGCCAAGGTCCAAGTTTCCTCTTGAGACAGATGGAGTTTAAAAACGCAGCTGCTAGGGATGTGACAAGGTATATGCAGGTCCAAAACGATTTCAAAATATTTTCGAGCCTGCAAACTCGGCTATCAAAACAAATCGGCAATTTCCGAGCACTTAATTGAAACCGGCTATCACGTCGCATTTCTTCCTAAATTGTTGGGAAGACCTAAAATGCATTGAGCACGCCTAATTACGGAAGCAATTAAAATCCAAAAAAACTTCATTACTATTAATAGGGACGACGGAGCTGAGGTTAATAGTAATTATACAGGCTACACCATAACTAAACACCGAAAACTACATTTATTATAAGTCTATACTTACGAAGAAAAATTATTATTATTCTGAAATACCTCGCTTAAGAGGATTAACGCATGCAATCACTTTTACATACGTTAATACACACAATCTGCTCTTCTGCCCTGATGTTCGAGGTGATTTTTCACAAAAACAGCGCTATACAAATTATCCAATTATTATTAATGGACACTGTAACGTTATTTTATTTTTATTTTATTTATTTAAGAGGAAAATTAACACCAAATCCATAATTTACATGTATATACCAATTAAAACAATACATCATGCAAATTATAAATTATAAATAAATACTTTGAGTAAAGTGTGACAATATACAGTTTTTTATCAGTTAGCTTAAACTATGTCAGTCGGGGAGGGGAGGGTGGAGGGGAACATAGGAGTAGATAAAGGTATAAAGGATTATAGTAGATGGAAAGGTGGTTTAAGTTATCTAGTTTGAGAGCGGTCGTGTAATGGATTTTTATTTTATATCACGTAAAGTTGAGGTAAAAATGTTAATGTGGTCATAATTTAAGTTAAATGAGTATATAGATCGATAGATCAAAGGGTTTTGTTTGGAATTGGTTTTACAACTAGGAGTATAAAAAGTCACCCACAAACAAACCCATTCAACTCTTTGTGAACAGAGATTTCTTTTGAGGTTTTATTTTATTTTCAATATTGTGATTTGTATTGAATGGAATAATCTTTTCTATCAAATAATGAAGAGATCCGATATGGCGGATCTGACTTTATATTAAACCAATTCTGTACCAATTCCGCCCCTCACTACCTGCCCATGGTATTCAGACTGGATAAACATAATTATGTTTAAAGAGTTCTTTTTAAAGATAATAAAATTACTAAAGTCATGATATACCTTCTTATTTTGTTGCTTCTAAAAGCACCCCTTTGAAAGGGGCTCTTAGCTCATTAAAGCAAATCACTCAGCAGCCTGGGCTTCAAGGTGAATTCGATGAAGTCTAGTAATTAAATGTTTAGAGGGTGTACCCGCATAATTTTAATTATTTAATCGTTGTTAGGCGTTTTTTCACATGTAGCTTGAAACCACTTTCAAATAGTGAGTAGAACGGTATTCAGAATGTTTTTAATTTTATGCGTTAATAGTGGATTAAATTTATTTAATATTTTTTTATTTATTCAAAGAGCTATCTCGTGAATTTATTTTCATGTTAATATTGATAAACAAATAATTATTATTTTTTAATTTCTAATATAAATTTGTTATTCAATGTTTTACAATATTTTTTATTTACATTTTCAATTAATTACTTAGCTACTTTAATCATCTTTTGTTCATGTTTATACTTTGTCTATTCTTAAATTATTGTGTTTTATGTTTATCATTTGCCTATACTTGACATTATTATTTTAGTATTTTATGTATTCCTGACGAAGAAAGCGTCGTTTTCGAAACATGTTGATATGTGCATATTAATAACGTGGTGAAAATAAAGAACTTTTAATTCAATTTTATATATAATATCTATTAAGCATACAGTTATGGAGAGCTTATTGTTCGTCATCATGTTAAAGTTTAATAAAAAAAAACATTTATACGATCTGCACAGGTTAGTTTTGGCCCGGAATACATTTAGGCGACACGATGCATACCTTACATGGTAACTGTGCATTACATACTTTTGTACCACGTATCGTTTATTTACGTAGGATTATTCATTAATCACGCGCTTTTGTGGAATATCGCAGAATTACGCAGTACAGATGTAATTTTATTATTATTAATTACACAGTGTCCTTACCTCATGTGTCTAGTCCCTGAAATTAAGAACACGCATAGATCTTAAAACAGGTAATACCGAAAGCCTTACGCTCGGGTTCTCTCAAACCACAAAGCTTATATGTATTTTTTACAGACTCAACTTTTTTTCTAAAGAAAGACAAATATTCCCGGGCTATGAATAACCTAACAATATTAAAAAAAAGTCTCCTGATTAGTGAGTAAAACTGTTACTTCTATCGTGATTGAGGACGATTATTATTACTTTGCCAGCGACGAAATTGTATTCACGACGCTTGTGTAGGAACCTGATGCGCTACCAACTGAGCCATTGACCGGGGTTCTACTAGATTATATAACTCTTTGAATGACGTCTACTTACGCCTTAACAATTTTTTATCTGTCCTTAAAAACAAGAGTAGTAACTCCACCCACCGCTACACAACACAACTAGAACCGAGTTCAAAGAAGCTGCCTTAGAGACTGAAACGAAGCCATCAGTCAAGTCCTACGTTTGAAAACGACAATACGTCGAGTGCGTTAAGATACAATTCCGAGGCCACATGCACCAATGGAGTCGTGATAGTTATCCAAATTAACATAATAACAGTGTTGCAGTGAGAGCAGTTTATCTATTAATAACTCTTGTAAACCACCGAGTATCTCGCTCCAGCATTCCCAAATATGCTCCTCGGCTAGGCTGCTCCTAACAAACGCCTCCTGACACGTCTTTAAAAACAAATTTGTTAAAAAATGCGTAAAATAACTGAGCCATTAGATTCTGTAGATAAGTACACTCATTGTAAACAAGTCAATACGAGGTTTGTTCAAAAGAAAAGGTGAATTTTGAATTTTTGCGGGCTGTGTACATTTGATTATCGATTTTTTTTGTTATGTTGGTGCACATATGTTTGCATTATCAGCCATTTTGGATTAGTGGTTTGTTTTTGACGGTAGTAGCGAAATCCGGTCGGCTAAAGTATAAATAAAAGTGATGTAACCAAAGTTATTGTTTTATTTTTTTAAATTAAAGTTTTGAGTTTGAATCGGGAAAAAAATAATTTGTACCTGCACGTTCCACGTAAATAAAAAAATAAAGCATTCTTACTTCGCAAGATTATGTTCTGCTTAATATCCTTTTCGGGCCCTCGGTATCATACAATATACTCAAGATTTATTTCAAAAATATTCTTTGCGGATTATGTTAATCAACACAGACCTGAAGTATCAGATAAAGTAGGCAGCTGTTTTATCGACTACGCGTGTTTGACTTGAACAAACTAGTTTAAATGTTAGCAACTGTCAAGCAAACATCGCGATTTTTAGCTGTCAACATGTCTCGTTTTGAAATTGAAGGTAGGCGGTTATTTTATTTATTATTCTTACACTATTTGGTATAAAATTGAGGTCTAGTGTGCTGACTTCAATTAAGTGGTATAAAATAATTTATTTTTTGCTGTTTTTCTACTTAATTTTCATTTTTTATTAGAAGTATCATAGGCGATACCTTGGGTTCTTAGGCTTACTTTTATTTTGCTTTTCAGAATTGAGTGACAATGAAATTGAACAAGAGTTGTTACTTCCTATGGACCCCAATGATTCAGACTTGGAATGCGGCTATGGTTGGGGTAGTGATGAAGAAGATGACATGCAAATGAGAAGAGTATTGAGCCCAGATCCTGAAGAAATTTAGTCGGATGGTGATTGGAGTGTTGCTGACAATGTCCCTTATAACGTTTTTTATGGTCACGATCCAAGGAATTATTGGCTGCACAAGCTGGAGTTTGTTCGTAGTAAGCTGCCAGTTGAAGGTAACATTCTCGGCCCGGAGGGGGGAGATGGAGAATTGAAACCTCCATCAGGGTTTGTGGCAAAATACACTGAAGACTCTTTTTTAATTATAGATCTTTGCATACAAACCAGATGTATTTAGAAAGAACAGGAAAATATCTAGATACTACTGGTCATGAAATCATATGTTTCTTTGGAGTTAGTATCATTATGAGTCTTATGCGTTATCCTCGTATTCGACAATATTGGGCTCATCAAACTCGTGTTTCTATAGTCGCTGACAACTTCACAAGATCCAGATTTTTCGCTAACCGGTCAAATTTGAAATTAGTAGAATTAGTAAAAATGCCTAATACAGTCTTGTGTCTGAGGAGGATATAACGCACGATAAAATTTGTTGGTTTTTTTTTTCTGGACGTTACTCAGCAATACCATATCCTAGAATATTTACATCTATCGTTACTTTAAAATGAACTAACTAACTAATCATCACGCCGTTTCCCCGCAGGGGTAGACATAGAGGACGGACCGCCAAACTTGATCTTGGCATACCCTTCTTGCTTCATTCAGTTTCATATGACGTCTCATGCATTCTCTTCTGTTATTCCGATTTCTGACATGGCCCGACTCAAATATTTGATTCACTTGATCGTGCCATGTCCTTCTTGTTCTTCTGTTCCGATTATCCCCGGCTTCTTCTTCCATTCGAATTCACGTCATATATTCTCCACACACTCCTTTCTTCGTTCATTTGCAGTACATGCCCAAACCGTCTAAGCGTCCCTTTGTTAATCTTGCTCTCTACGTTTATATCAGCCTTGGATACTTAACGAACATTTTTCACACGATCATACATAGTACTACCAGACATTTGTTTCAGAGATCCTCATTTCTACAGCATTCAGTCTACTTTATTCCTTCCTCTGCCAGTACCATGCCTCACTGCCATACATCAGGGTTGGTATCAGCACTCCATTGTGGATTGCTAGCTTCGCTTCTTTGCCGCGTTCAGTCCTCCATTAATGGAGTTTCCTGCATTCACCTTTCTTTCAATATCCTTATCAGTCTTCCTATCTCTCGTAAACACAGTTCCCAAATACACAAAGTCATCGACCTGCTCAAAGTATTCATCATTCACAACTATATTGCACACTGTTTTCGTACTCTCTGTTTCAAACACTATGACTTTGGACTTACTTACATTCATCATTAACTCATTCTTCATACATACTTCATTCATCCTAGATACGAGGGACTGTAGATTTTCCATGCTGTTAGCAATCGGGACAGCATCATCAGCATACGACAGGCAACATACTTGAAAACTACTCATTTTCGTGCCCAAACCCACCTCTTTCAATTCATGCATACAATTATCTACGTATAGATTGAAAAACCGCGGTAACATTACGTCTTACGTGATGTCAAATCACCCCGTAAAATCACCGTTTGCCCCAACACATGCAATGCTTCCCTCGTATAGAGATGCGATTGCCTGTATAAGATTTGTATTCACTCCATACTTGAACAACACCTTCCATAACTTTTTTTCTGCCAACTCGGTCGTATGCTTTTTGTAGATCTATAAAAGCACATAAAAGTTTCTGGTTTTATGCCAGAAACTTCTCTGTGAGCATACGCAACGAGAAAATCTGATCCATGCCCCCTTTTCCACTTATAAATGCACCTTGCACATCCCATATGTTATCGTTTGTTTTTATTTGTACTCTTTCAATCAATATCCTACCATACAGCTTTCCAACTGAACTTAGCAGGCTAATAGCCCTGTGGTTTCCACATTCCATACGTGACCCTTTATTTTTGTATAGAGGCATGCTCACAACCCCTTTCCAATCTAAAGGGGTTGGTTAAAAAGTTTGCATAACCAATTATCTCATTTAAAGTATTCAGCAGCAATATTGTCAAAACCAACAGCCTTACCATTCTTCATACATTTAATTGATCTTTTAATTTCATCCATGCTGATTTTGGGAACATTCACCCCATTGCCATTCATACCCGACTCGCCACTGGAATCACTATCAATCGGGTTGCTTTTGAAGACCTCTTCAAAATATTTCATCCATCTTTCTTTTATATCTTTCTCATTCGTCAAAATTTTTCCTTCTTTCGATTTATTATTTCACACATTCGCTTTCTGAACCGTTCCGAGACCTTTTAACCTCCTTCCAAAATAGTTTAATGTTTTCTTGGAAGTTGTTTGTCATTTTGATCCCCTCTTCTTCTTCCAGGCGTTTCTTTCGTTCTCCCACTCCAACACGCACTCTTTTCTTGCATCCCTTGTAAACTTCTATTGCTCTATCCTTCTCTTCGCTGGAAGCACTGCCACTCGCTATCAGACATAACCACGCTTTCTCCTTCTCTGAGACCAGTGCTTTAATCTCGTCATCCCACCATGCATCACCTTTCTTCCTACCTTGCTTACTTATTCTACATACCTCTCTAGCAGATTCTTAAAGGCTCACTTTTATGTGATCGCATGTTTTGTCTATGCTTAGACCATCCATATCCTTGTCATTCTGTCACATCTCTACACAATTTTCATACTTACTTTTATTCTATCGTTTTACAGTTTTTCTATTCTGATTCTAGTTGGAGTCGACACCATTTTCACTTTAGAGCGCCAGCCGCGGAAGAGGTTTACGCTCGACACAATCAGGAAATGGTCGGTTTCTATCTCAGCCCCTCAGAAAACTCTTATTTTTACGATGAAAGCTCTCAACCTAGAGTCAACTAATAGAAAATTATCACAAAATAAATCATTGACCTTTCATTTTTTCTTTCCCACGTATATTGGTGGATACCTTTATGATTGAAGAAGGTATTCGATACAAACAGGTTCCACTCTAAAGATTCTTCAAGCATTATGTTGCCATTGTCATTTGTTCTTTTATCCCCAAATATACCTAAGTTTGACTTAAATCCATCCCGTCTAACTCCCACCCTCCCATTAAATCCCCTGCCATTATAATCCTTTCATTAATATTTTTTAATTTCATCACATCGCTCACACCACTCGAAAAATCATATTTGCATAGCATATATCTAAAAACACTCTTATCAACCCGATTTTGAATCGAATCCACATTATTCTCGGACTAACACATTCTACCATTCTAGAAGGCAGTAATGCTGCAACACTCTGACAAGACCTCTATGTATCTGGTCTCCCTCTCAAAATAGTTATTCAAAACCCTCGATATTGTGCATTTGTAATTGTTACAATAATTCAATCGTGTAAAATAATAATATTTGTAATGGAAGCTATTGACCACCCCAAAATAAATATATGAAAACATGATGTTCTGAAGGCCGGTGCAAATGTATTTAGCAAGAAATGTAATTTTAACTCTGCAATTAACTTAAAAGTGTATTTAACCCAACAAAACATGTACTTTGTAGAAGTAGGACAAATTAGTAATATTATCAAACCTACTAACGAGGCATATTAATGACTCATCTAGATAAGTGCCTCACTAGTGTGAACCAGTCTACTCAGAACCTTCATAATAATATAATTAAATTGGATAATTTGTATATCGCCGTTTTTGTTAAAAAATTATGTTAAGGGCACGGTACAAAGATTATTTGCTAAAGTGTATCTTATTAAGTACAAACATAAGATATACCCTAGCAAATACTGGCAGGTCATGACAGATTAACACGTTATAACGTTTTAGTTTGAGAAGATATAATTTTACACGTACAGTTCAAAATATTAGAAAACACTGAACTTTGCATGATATCGCAGTTACCATTTAAATCTTATTTATCATTAATATTGCATTTATTAGAAGGTTATCTCGAGAAGAGTGGTTTAAATATTTTTTTTTCAAAATTAGAAATAGAATTTTGAATATTCTTTAAATGACCAAAAAAATAATAAAAATAAATAAAAAATATGAATTCTTCCTTTAGGTTTAGCTGAAATTTTCTAAGATAATTATTAACATTTACAAATGTTTATAGTTATTTACGATGTCGCGGACTATGAAAAGCTTCAATTTTTTTCTGTTAATTACTTGATTAATAAATTGGGTACGCAACTGAACCATTCATGGATATGACTTTCCGAGGAGATGAGTTTTAGCTTCGCTTTGAATTCTATCGAATCTTTAATCCAGAGTGGAAGATACTCTCAGTATCGCCCTGGTGAAAGACCACCATTCAGAATTGAAACGTTGCTTGAAATGGCTTTTAGCCGTGTTTGGTGACCAGATCTGAATAGCCAGGTATTTCCCTACCTTCCTCTCCCCCTTCTCCTTCCCCTCCCCAATACCTTCAGCCTCACAACATTCCCCAATTGGGAATGCCATAGTCTCACTGGCTCCAGACGGTTGGGAGCAGTTGGGACTCTTGTGAGGTATTCATATAAAAAAAAAAAAATCAATCTTAAAATGTATGGCAGTTTATTTATTCTTAAATTTAAAAAACGAAAACAAAAATATTAGTCACTCATTTCACTAGGACAGTCCTGTTTTGAGATGAGCGGTTTTACAATTTTAGTGAACCGATACGTTATAATATATATATTTTTTTAAGTAACGCATTATTCAAACTATAAAAACTACAGAATCTAGGGCAAATAGATAACAACAATAATAGTTTTATTGTAAGCCAAATAACTATCATAAAGTATCTATGTTCCAATTAGCCACAATCATAAGGTGACCATATTTTTATTAACGAGAAGTAGTGAGTAAATAATAATAGGTAAATTAAAATAAGTAAATAATAATCAATAAATAGTAGTAAGTAAATAATAATACATTAGTAAAAATAAGTAAATAGTAATAAATAAATAAGAAAAATTAAATAATAATAAGTAAATAATAAACAGTAAATAGTAAGAAGCATATATAATAATAAGTAAGTTTATTACACGCCGAAAGCACGCTCCCTAAACATCAAGATAAGATTCGCTTTAACACCGATAATTACTTTTAAAAAAGTAACCTCGCGGTCGAGGAGGCGTAGAGGGAGGAGAAGTTGATGGAGGCACACTCAAATTAATTAAATGGCCACAAAGTATAATAAAACAAAACACTCGACGAAAGATTGTGTGTGCTTCTTGATTTTACAAGGATTGTTTACTTTACTTTAGAGTGAACAGACAACAAAACCAAATATTAATATTCATCTGATTGCCAAGGAAATAATAATAATAATAACAATAATTCGATGATTTGCATAGATTTTGTGAAAAATCACCTCAAGAGCGCTGTGAGGAAAAGGAAAGGTGCCCGGGTTGCTACCCATACAATGTGACGTGAGATGGGGCCCCCAGAGACTGATGTCTTAATAAAAATTTAAAAATAGTAATAAGTTTTTTTTATTAAGTGTGGGGAGGTTGGTGCAATCCCACACGTCTCATATGGTTATACATATCGTATATAAAAATAAGTTCAAAAAATATTCCAAGATAAAGAATATACTAAGAAAAAATAAAATAAAAGTAAGTTGAAAAAAATAAACAAACAGTGAACAATTTTGGGCCTACTGATAAAATATATTTAATATGTTATTAACTATTTTATGCATACTCTTCGGGCTGCATCCCCGAGTTTCGTCGTTGGCTCATAAAGCGGAGTGATACGTAACTCAATCTTTTCAATATTATTCAAAATACAATATTTTTTTAGTACTCAATTTTAAACGAATTTTTTCCTCGTAGAACCAACCAGTACCCATCAAACACATATACGAGTACATGATCTCTTTATACTTAATTATTATATTTTTTATAGATATATTATATTACCATACTACGTTAATACTAGTTTTTTGTTTCCTTCTATTTTTGTATTATGGCACTTAATATGAACTAAACTTGTTAATTTGTGACCCGGTGTCTCATCAGGGTGGCGAATCCGTCCATTCGTAGCTCCCTGGACATTGCTGATGCGCTGCTATCTCCAATATCCAAATATAATTGAAAATGCATTATTATATTGGATTAGGAGTCGTTCCATTGAGTTGTGTCGGTAATGACGCCATGTCTCTCAGGGATATAGGTTTATGCAGAATGCATTGAACAATGTTTTTTCACATTACTGCTGCATTTATAGAATCTAACCGTCATCAGTACGCATGCGGCTTAAGTCGAACAATATGGACCTAACCAAACATCCAAAGATAAACTTCGGTTTAGAAACAATGTATCCGAAAATTTATAAGGATATTTTGTAATTAAAAAATAAAAATAAATAACGATATCAATCTCTTACATGTATAAAACCCGATTAAACCACCTGAAAAATGCCTTCTTCTCAGATAAAGGTTTCCGTGAAAAAAAAAACAGAATAAAACCACCCGATAGTTTAACCTTCGACACCCCTTTAAATAATTATTGAACCGCCGGTAGTAAAATACGTTTGGTAAAGGTCCCTACATAATGGAGTTTAACCTACTAGTAATAGTTTTCACAAGAGCACTCATAAGACAGTAACAGAAAACAAAATTATTCAAAAACTTTCTAGAACTAGAATCGTTACAGTACTTAGTTCCGAATCCGGAGGTTGCGGGTTCAAATCCCGGCGTGCGGAAGTAAATTTTCTTTGATTAAATTGGTGTTATTTCACAATTTATTCATTTAAAATAATATATAGTATATTTGCGGAACGTTGCAGGGTGGTAGATACTGTCAGTATCGCCCTGGTGAAAGACCACCATTCAAAATCGAAACGTTGCTTGAAATAGGTTTAGACATGTTTGGTGTCCAGATCTGAATAGCCAGGTATGTTTCCACCTTCCTTCCTCTTCATCTCCTTCCCCTCCTCGATACCTTCAGCCTCACAATATACATATTCTCACTGGCTCCAGACGGTTGGTAGCAGTTGGGACTCTTGTGTGGTAATCACATAAAGAAAGTGTGTATATTAAAAAAGAGGTGAATACAAACTAATTTTTAATTCGTTATTAATAATGAGGCCACAAAGCGAATACCAATCTTTTGAAGAAAATCTAAATAAAACGACTGCGGTGCCTGTTTCATACAAAACTGAATTTTAGGCCAAAATACCCATCCAAACTGAATGATCTATTTTTTAAATTAAAACAAAAATAAATAAAATACTTCTCATCCCTACTAGATATTTACTAAACCATTAATTAAATCATTAATTTTCCATGGGTATTTTGGCCTCAAATACAAAATTAAGTTATGTATGAAACAGGCAGCGCAGCCGTTCCTCAATTACCAATAATTTTATTAATTAAATATCGGCGTGTTTTGAAACTAATGATTTCCACATCCGTATAATTTGTTTGTCCGTAAATATTTAGTTTGACGGACTCAAAATGTGTAATACACATTGTATTAAAAATCTTTCATTATTTTGATCCTTCTTGTATCGCTTTCTTTTGATTTCATATTTTTTTATATTTGTATGAAAAATTATTGTCTACGTCTGTTATTAATAAAAGTAATTCATAAGACATGTAGACAAGGCACCAAAGCGAGAATTTTTTCAATATTTACCTGTACCTATAATTATTATCTTCATTAAATATTTAATCTCCGCTTCTCATCTTCCTAATGATCTAATTGACATTTTCATATTTTTTAATATCCACTTGAAACCTGTACGAGTATATTACAATATGTTGTATGCTTTGATCAATATTTTAACTGAATTTATTTCAGCCTAAAACGATGATTCTAATCCGATTCTAGGACCGGTCAGTGGCTGAGTTGGCATCGCGTTTGGGTCTCACCCAGGCGTCGTGAGTTCAATTTTGTAATGGTTTTTTTATTGCTAGAAGGAGGATGTTAAATACTTTTATAGAGAAATGTTCCAAAGTCCTTTGTCCGTAAGTTGTTTTAATCGATTAATATTATCAATAAACACTATAAAAGCTATATAGAGCAAATTTTGAATTAGAATTGTTACTTACAGGCATGACTGCATCTCTGCAATAAGTGCAAATATAGTAGTGGTCGGCGAAGCGGCTCGGTTTAGTGAGCCGGATCTCTAAATCAGCTCTTTGTAAAGACAATCCGTATGAAAACTGGACGAAAAAAGTATCGTGTAAGAGCATCTTAAGGGCGTCCTTAGGAGGGCCAAGGGAGCCAGGGAGAGGGCATGGTGCGGGGGGACGCGAACCGTCGTTCAATCGAGCCGGATCACCGAACCGGACACTACAAAGAGCTGATTTAGTGATCCGGCTCACTAAACCGAGCCGCTTCGCCCACGACTAAAATATATTGTATAATGTTTGAATTCAATGAGAAGTAATTAAATTGTAAATACTATTTTTTTGTAATTTGCGGCGAGTTTTGAAATCAACAACCTTCGGTTCCAGAGTAAATAAGCTAATACTCTCCCACGGAGGTCGTATTCATTAATCTCCTTCACTACGTCAATCAATTATATACTGCTAACTAACTAACTAACTAACCATCACGTCGTTTCACGCAGGGGTAGGCAGAGAGGACGGACCGCCAAACAACTCGATCTTGGCATACACTTATTGCTTCATTCACATTCATACAACGTTTCATACATTCTCTTCTGTTATTCCGGCTTCTGATATGGTCTGACTCAAGTATTTGATTAACTTGATCGAGCCATGTCTTCCTCGGACGTCCCCGACTTCTTTTTCCCTTCACATTAGCATCATATATTTTCCTTACACTCCTTTCTTAATCTTGATCATTACGCCTACATCAGGCTAGCATTCTTTACGAATCTCAACATTTTTCACACGATCATACATGGTTTTACTACACATTCGTCTCAGAGATCTCATTTCTACAGCATTCAGTCTACTTTCATCCTTCCTCTGCCAGTTCCAAGCCTCACTGTTATATATCCTGGTTGGTATTAGCACTCCATTGAGGACATTGCTAGTTTCGGTTGTTTGGACAACTTTTTGTTAGCGCCAATCGCGTTTAGTCCTCCGTTAATGGAGTTTCCTGCATTCACCCTTCTTTCAATATCTCTAAAGTCTTTCCATCTCTCGTAACTCGTAAACATACTTCCCAAATACACAAACTCATCGACTTGCTCTGTTATATTGCACACTGTTTTCGTACTCTCTTTCAAACACCATGACTTTAGACTTACATACATCCATCATTAGCTCATTCTTCATATATATTTTGTTCCTCCTACATAGGAAGGAATGTAGGTCTTTCATACTGTTAGCAATCAGCACCGCATCACCAGCATACAACAAGCAACATTTTTGAAGATTACTCATTTTCGCGCTCAAGCTCACCTCTCTCAATTCTTGCATAGTATTATTACATATATACTGCTGTCATTCTAATAATGGTCATAGCGTTTACTTCTTAGAACTCCGTTAAATAAATTAAAGAAATGTAATTAATTAAATTTAATAGTATTATTATTAAGTTCTGCAATTATTTTATTTTATTTTTATGTTGTGACAGCTGTTTCGGCGTTCAAAGCCATTTTAAATCTGTGATTAGGCCACATGGATAGGACTTATATGATATTATTTACCAACCACACAAATTAATTTGTATGGTATTGGAAATGATTTATTAATATTTTTGGTGAATATCGATTTACTCAGAGAATAATTCTGATAATTAAAATTCTCTGTTACGTGAGAAGAAAATAATGCTGTCGTTTTTCCTAATGCTTTATTGAACCACTTTTTTAAGGTTGCAGTTTTTTTACGAGTAATTTTAAGATGTAAAGTCATGCTACAAAATTAATTTTAAAAA
>JAHDVE020009874.1:0-61739 GCA_022606495.2 Halesus radiatus | reverse complement strand
CGCATAATCCTATGAAAGCCTTTATTTGTTTTGAGTTCTTCGGGATCGGGTAATTTTTAATGCATTCTACTTTAATGGGATCTGTTCTCAGTCCTTCCGAATCTACAATATATCCCAAATACTTTAACTCCTTTTTACAAAATTCGCTCTTTTTTTAAGTTTATTGTTAGTCCGGCTTCTTTTAAACGATAGAAAACCTTCTGCAAAAGCTTTAAGTGCGATTCAAAATTTTCCGAAATTAATATTAAATCATCTACATATCCAAATACGTTATCATCAAATTCTGGGCCAAACAGTTTATCAATTAAACGTTGCACTTCACTAGGTGCATTTTTTAGGCCGAAGGGCATACGCGTAAACTCATAAAGACCATACCCCGGAACAACAAATGCCGTTACAGGAGCTGAAGATTCATCTAGAGCAATTTGCCAGAACGCTTTCGAGAGATCTATAGAAGAGATGAAACGCGCACCCCGTAGCTTATCTACAATCCGAGATACATAAGGTAGTGGGTATGAATCTCGCCGAATGACGCCATTAATTTTACGACTGTCTAGGCAGAATCTCGCAGAACCGTCTTTCTTTGTTACCAACAGAACCGGGCTAGACCAAGCCGAACGGGATGGACGCACAACTCCCAAAGCTAACATATCTTTCAATTCAGCTTCTAATAGGCGTTGACGTGCTGGAGACAAAGGATAGTATCGTTGTTTTATCGGTTGACCCGTGGTCTCGATATGATGTTGTACTAGGTGCGTAAGTCCTAATCCGCATTTTTCAAAAGATATGTTTTCAAATTGTCTAATTATTTTTTGCAGCTTACGATTATCTCCGGAAGTAAGAAAATTGGCTGCAGTAACTTTTCGAATCTCACCCACCGTATTCTTCAAATTACTGCTGTCCACCCTTGGGAACAATTGCGGAGCTAATTGGAATTGTTTCCAAAAGTCGACCCCTAAAATAATCGTAGCTGATAGAGAAGGAATTATGAAGAAAATAATTTTTTCCGTTGTTTCCCTATAAGTTACTTGTACCTCTATTGTGCCAATAATATCCTGACGCTTACCATCAGCAGTTGTGACGAATGATTTACAACTAATTATTTTTAATCCTAAATTAACAAAATATTTGTAAGTGTTTCCACCAAAACAACTTACAGAAGCACCGCTGTCCAAAAGACATGAAAAAATTCTATTCGAAATAACAATATTAACATGAGGCCTTGTGTCATTTCTATTGTGTTCCAGAGGCATAGATGCGTCCATCGTTTGCGCTCCTGAACACCTTAGATTGCCAGAAACTTCAGCCGATTTCCCCCCATCTTCGTACGCAAGATGGTGAAAACCGTACTTTAGTTTTTTTGAACTATTGTTACGAGAATTGTTGCCTAATTTTCTCTTCCTACAAAAATTCCACGTATGCCCCGGTATATTACAAAAATTGCATTTCAAATCGGCTCTATTCCCAGGAAAAGAAGAAGAAGGAGATTGATTATTAATTCTCTTATGAAAATAAGTGGTGTTAGTATTTCCCTTATGCGTGTTGTTTATTGCTGGCTTCGCAGTAAACATTTCTAGTTGTTCACAGACAGCAACTAATTTATCAAAATCGGAAGTGTCACTTGAAGCAAGTACACTTGCATATTTGTTTAATAAACTATGCTTGGCTAGTTTTACTAATTGCATTTCGGATAAATTGTCAACAAGTTTAGAGTTAGCTATTTTTAAATTCGCGACAAAATCTGCTACCGACTCGTCCGATGATTGTCGCATCTTGTACAAGTTACGCGACGCCTGCACTTGTGCATCTTCACGTTCGTAACGCGCTAGTAACAATTGCTGCAGATCTCTCCACGTCAGATTGTCTTTACATATAGAGCGAAACCATGTAGCTGCTTTTCCTTCCAGCAAATCACTAAATCCGAGGACAACATCCTCTATTTTTGTTCTCCTGCTTCTACACAATTCTTCTATCTTATCCAAGAAATCTCTGACGTCAGAGGTTCCGTCATATTTCAAATCCCATTTGTAAACTCCTATCTCGCCACTTGTTGAATAATAATAATTATTTGTTATATTCGTAACCTGAGATTCCGTGGGTTTATTATTTGAACTTAAAACTTCTTTAAGAGACGCGTTAAATTTACGTGCTTGTGCCCGCATTTCCGCAAGAGTCGCCTCCGGAACGATTTCTTTTTCCTCTAAAATAGTGGACAATTCCTCTTTCGAATAACTGTTAATGTTGTTAATCTCCATTGTAAACAGAATTAAATTACCTATTTATAAATTATCCGAGACGCAAACAATCGTGTACACGCAACACCATCTATTGTCAAAATCATGAATCAATTTAATTTCATTTATTTAAATTTATTTGCATTAGTTTTAGTTACCGACGCCAGGAAATGCCTGTGTCGCAAAAATAATTACCGTTTCTTTCAAGAATAACAATGTCACAAATATGCCAAAAATTACGACAATTAATATTTACCAACCTTCTAATGGCGTGATCGCTGACCTCATGTATGCACACATATACATAAACAATATTATGATATAATTAATAATATTTCTGTATCAATCCATACATCACAACACACGAACTTCACCCATCAATTCCCGAGTCCGTGTCCATAATATCTTAAATATTATTCACAAAAAACGTTGAGGCGCCATAATTGTAGCGTATAAATGATACGACGGCTAATGTTCTCTCATCTCAAGATTCGTGGGTGAGAATGATGGTGAAGCACAGGGAAGTGGGATGTATTGATTGATACAGTAAATAAAACCCTTGTAAAAGGAAAGAACATAAATTTAATGATTCTATAACCAAGTCTATCATGGTTTAGCAAAGAAAAGAGTAAAGAGAAGGATTGATCCCAACACGAAAAGGTTCAAACAATAATTGATGGCTCTCATGGTTCGACTCCTCTCCTCAGCATCATGGAAGGCCTCTCCAGGTCCAGATGCTCACCGATCGTAGTAATCTCCAAAAAGAAGTCTAGGACGACTCTTCTGAAGCGCCATCCGCCATAGCCTCTTCCGTGGGGTCCAGACAATGGAATATGTAGATGCTACCTTATGTCCTTTTTGGTCCGCTCATCACTTCTTCCGAGATTTTCACCAAAGCAGCAGGCACGCGCGGTTTGGCTTCATCGCCTCACAATCCGGCCATCCATCAATCAATAAAACAAAAAACACACCCACTTCGGGCAAATTTTGTAGACGCCCTCCGACGTCAAACAAAATAGAAAATCAAAAAAACATAATCTCTCCCAACAAACACACGTCGATCACGACCGCTCCAGTCAGGTTATATCGCCCGCCATGTTGAGTTGCTCCCTTCCGTCTGCCGTCTCCCATAGACATCCTCTCACCAATCTCTTCCGTAGACAATTATCCCAATCATAGACTCGGGGTCAGTATTTACGTTACAATGTTCAAAGAAAAAAAAAAGTCATCTTTATTCTCGAAGATTTCGTATAGTATAAATAAGTTCATAAACAAATCCTTATTAAATAAGACACCATATTATTGATGCATAGATCAAAAAATTGGATTAAAATTTCAAACACAAACAGACGTAAGTACCTCACAATATCGTCCGGTCCGTGTTGATATCCAGTAATGTTTTTGAACAATGTTTACACAAAGAGAGACCTTAGGAAATATGTTTAATTTCAGTTTTAAAAAGTATTATTGGTCAGTGAGACGAGATGAAAAAATGCGCCTCTTGGAGTTGACATCACCCATATATTTTAATGCAGGCTGGAGGTTAAAGAAGATTAACTACTGTTGAAGGGTATCATTGCTGCACTACTCTAACCTCTGAGCAATCACGGTAACCTTCAGACCCGCCGTGCTTCTCCAATACACATGATGGATTTTTGAAACAGTGTTATATTTAATCTGTGTTTCTCTAGGTGAATCCGTTGAGACAGTGCTCACTGTAACTGCCCCACTTAAGGCAACTATAGAACCCGCTACCCAGACTGTTGACTTTGGAAGACCAGCTCTGTTCACATGCCGATTTGAAGGAAACCCCATTAAGACCATCAACTGGCTGAAGGACGGCAAGGACATCAATCATCATGATGCTCTTCTGAGGTACGTACTTTGAACATTGTTTTTCTCTCCAAAAACGTTAACCTAAAAAGTGACTAACCTGTAGTTAAGCACCACCTACCAGTGGTGCAATTTGATTTTGTTTGAACAAATATGTTTATGTCTTTGTAGCGTAGCAAAAATATATAGAAATGAAATCATTTTGTTTTTCAGGATTGACTCTGTAAAGAAGGAAGACAAGGGAATGTACCAATGCTTTATTCGCAACGATCAGGAAAGTGCCGGAGCCAGCGCAGAACTGAAACTTGGAGGACGATGTAAGTTAAACTCCAACTAAATAAGAATCAATCATTAGTCAGGTCTAGAAAAAGGTGATTGTTTCATCTGTGTTTTATAGTCGAGCCACCCCAGATCCGTCACAGCTTCGGAGAGAGGACCCTGAACCCCGGCCCCGCTGTTGAACTGAAATGCATTGCTTCCGGGAACCCAACTCCCGAGCTGTCCTGGGAACTCGATGGACGCAGACTGCAAAATACTGAACGATTCCAGGTGTGTAAATATTCAAATTCTCTCTGTATTTTTCCTATTTATAAGATTTATTTTATATAGCTTGTTGCTTTTATGTCATGCTATGCATCATAGAAAACTTAACATCTAATGTCCCTTAATATTGAGGGGATCATCACTCCCAAAAGTGGAATACATACCGTTTGACCCCGCTGATGAACAGTCTGGGAACTGCCTTGTAAATGTTGGTCTTCCATCAACTCTCCTTCGGGGGTTGTATTCATATGCACACCTAAAAGGCTAAGCTACATGTGATTACAGTTCTGTGGAGTCTAACTTAACTCCCAAAAGTGTAATACATACCGTTTGACCCCACTGATGAACAGTCTGGGAACTGCCTTGTAAATGTTGGTCTTCCATCAACTCTCCTTCGGGGGTTGTATTCATATACACACCTAAAAGGCTAAGCGACATGTGATTACAGTTCTGTGGAGTCTAACTTAACTCCCAAAAGTGTAATACATACCGTTTGACCCCACTGATGAACAGTCTGGGAACTGCCTTGTAAATGTTGGTCTTCCATCAACTCTCCTTCGGGGGTTGTATTCATATACACACCTAAAAGGCTAAGCGACATGTGATTACAGTTCTGTGGAGTCTAACTTAACTCCCAAAAGTGGAATAAATACCGTTTAACCCCACTGATGAACAGTCTGGGAACTGCCTTGTAAATGTTGGTCTTCCATCAACTCTCCTTCGGGGATTGTATTCATATGCACACCTAAAAGGCTAAGCGACATGTGATTACAGTTCTGTGGAGTCTAACTTAACTCCCAAAAGTGGAATACATACCGTTTGACCCCACTGATGAACAGTCTGGGAACTAACTAACTAACTAACCATCACGCCGTTTCTCCGCAGGGGTAGGCAGAGAGGACGGACCGTCAAACAACTCGATCTTGGCATACACTTCTTGCTTCATTCACTTTCATACAACGTCTCATACATTCTCTTCTGTTATTCCGACTTCTGACATGGCCCGACTCAAGTATTTGATTCACTTGATCGTGCCACGTTTTCCTTGGACGTCCCCGGCTTCTTCTTCCATTCACATTTCGCGTCATATATTCTCCTTACACTCCTTTCTTCATTCATTCGCTCTACATGCCCAAACCATCTAAGCGTCCCTTTCTTAATCTTGCTCACCACGCTTACATCAGCCTTGCATTCTTTACGAATCTCAACATTTTTCACTCGATCATACATGGTTTTACCACACATTCGTCTCAGAGATCTCATTTCTACAGCATTCAGTCTACTTTCATCCTTCCTCTGCCAGTTCCATGCCTCACTGCCATACATCAGAGTTGGTGTCAGCACTCCATTGTGGACTGCTAGCTTCGCTTCTTTGGACAAACTATTTGTTTGCGCCAACCGCGTTCAGTCCTCCGTTAATGGAGTTTCCTGCATTCACCCTTCTTTCAATATCCCTACCAGTCTTTCCATCTCTCGTAAACATACTTCCCAAATACACAAACTCATGCTGCTCCAAGTATTCATCATTCACAACTATATTGCACACTGTTTACGTACTCTCTCTTCAAACACCATGACTTTGGACTTACTTACATTCATCATTAGCTCATTCTTCATACATACTTCGTTCATCCTAGATACGAGGGACTGTGTAGATCTTCTATACTATTAGCAATCAGCACCGCATCATCAGCATACAACAGGCAACAAACTTGCAGACTACTCATTTTTGCGCCCAAGCCCACCTCTTTCAATTCTTGCATACAATTATCCATGTATAGATTGAATAACCACGGTGACATTACGTAGCCTTGCTTAACACCTTTTGTGATGTCAAACCACTTCGTAAAATCACCGTTTACCCTAGCACATGCAACGCTTTCCTCGTACAGAGATGCGATTGCCTGTATAAGATTTGTATTCACTCCATACTTGGACAACACCTTCCATAACTTTTTTCTGTCAACTCCGTCGTATGCCTTTTGTAGATCTACAAAAGCACAGAAAAGTTTCTGGTTTTTTGCCAGAAACTTCTCTGTTAGCATACGCAACCAGAAAATCTGATCCATGCATCCCCTTCCACTCATAAATGCACCTTGCACATCCCATATTTTATCCTTTGTTTTAATTTGTACCCTTTCAATCAATATCCTACCATACAGCTTTCCAACTGAACTTAGCAGGCTAATAGCCCTGTGATTTCCACATTCCATGCGTGACCCTCTACCTTTGTATGGAGGCATGATTACAGCCCTTCTCCAATCTAATGGGGTGTAACCCTCCTCTAAACATTGGTTAAAAAGTTTGCATAACCATGTGAGAATTATACGGCTATCTCCTTTAAAGTATCCAGCAGCAATGTTATCGAAACCGACAGCCTTACCATTCTTCATACATTTAATTGATCTCTTAATTTCATCCATGCTGATTTTGGGAACATTCACGCCATCGTCATTCATACCTGACTCGCCACTGGAATCACTATCACTCGGGTTGCTTTCGAAGACCTCTTCAAAGTATTTCATTCATCTCTCTTTTATATCTTTCTCATTCGTCAGCATTTCTCCATCTTTCGATTTTATCACTTTCACACATCCACTTTCTGGACCATTCCGTGACCTTTTGACCTCCTTCCAAAACAGTTTAATGTTTTCTTGGAAGTGGTTTGTCATTTTGATCCCTCTTCCTCTTCCAGGCGTTTCTTTCGTTCTTTCACTCCAGCACGTACTCTTTTCTTGCATCCCTTATAAACTTCTTTCGCTCTATCCCTCTCTTCGCTAGAAGCACTGCCAGTCGCTATCAGACATAACCACGCTTTCTTCTTCTCTGAGACCAGTGCTTTAATCTCATCATCCCACCATGCATCACCTTTCTTCCTACCTTGCGTACTTATCCCACATACCTCTCTAGCAGATTCACAAAGGCTCACTTTTATGTGATGCCATGTTTCGTCTATGCTCAGACCGTTCATATCCTTATCATTCAATCTCATCTCTACCCAATTTTCATACTTACTTCTTACATTATCGTTCTGCAGTTTTTCTATTCTGACTCTAGTTGGAGTCGACACCATTTTCGCTTTAGAGCGCCAGCCGCGGAAGAGATTTACTCTCGACACAACCAGAAAATGGTCGGTTTCTACCTCAGCCCCTCTGAAAACTCTTGTGTCTGCGGTGACGGCTCGCAACCTAGAGTCAATTACCACAAAATCGATCATTGACCTTTCATTTCCTCTTTCCCACGTATATTGGTGGATACCTTTATGATTGAAGAAGGTATTCGATACAAAAAGGTTCCACTCTAAACATACTTCAAGCATTCTGTTACCATTATCATTTGTTCTTTTATCCCCAAATATACCTAAGGTTGACTCAAATCCATCCCGTCTAAACTCCCTCCCATCCATTTAAATCTCCTGCCATTATAATCCTTTCATTAATATTTTTTAATCTCATCACATCGCTCACACCACTCCAAAAATCATCTTTCACTTCATCGTTTTCAGAGTTGACAGGAGCATAGCATATTACTAAAAACACTCTTGTCAACCCGATTTTGAATCGGATCCACATTATTCTCGGACTTACACATTCATATTGCAACATACATTCTACCATTCTAGGAGACAGTAACGCTGCAACTCCTTGACACGCCCTCTCCGTATCTGGTCTCCCAGACCAGATTACGAGCGTATCACAATGTTGCATCGTACCGCTCCCCTTCCTCATACTCTCTGTTATACAGAGCACATCCAAACTTTTCCTTACCATCGTATCACATACTTCATTAATTTTTCTTTCCATCCCTCCTCTGATGTTCCACATGCCAATTCGACATTGTTCACGTTCCTTCCTCCTCTTCGCGCTACCGAAGGGTTGGCGGTGTGATGGATAGCGAGCCTCATCGACACCTGTGTCGGCCATTACCATAACTTAATATAATGTTGCTTATATCTTAACATAACGTAATATAGCTTATATCTTAACGTAACATAATATGGTATGGTATAACATACCTTATTTAACTTATAACTTAAATAGCACGTCATATCATATCATAATTTCACTTACGTACCTTAAAATATCATACCACACTTAAAATATATTAACACACTTCTTGTAACTTATCTACCTTAACATATCCTATCATAAAACACACATAAACCAACCTATGTATATAAATACTTAACTAGTGCTAAAACATAACAAAAAGAAGAAAAAAAAAAATTAAACTTAATTCTAAGGTCATAAACTGTTCAAGATGAAAGTCTAACTAACACTTTTACTCACTTATCACTGTTTCTTATCACATTGCTGAACTGCCTTGTAAATGTTGGTCTTCCATCAACTCTCCTTCGGGGGTTGTATTCATATACACACCTAAAAGGCTAAGCGACATGTGATTACAGTTCTGTGGAGTCTAACTTAACTCCCAAAAGTGGAATAAATACCGTTTAACCCCACTGATGAACAGTCTGGGAACTGCCTTGTAAATGTTGGTCTTCCATCAACTCTCCTTCGGGGATTGTATTCATATGCACACCTAAAAGGCTAAGCGACATGTGATTACAGTTCTGTGGAGTCTAACTTAACTCCCAAAAGTGGAATACATACCGTTTGACCCCACTGATGAACAGTCTGGGAACTGCCTTGTAAATGTTGGTCTACCATCAACTCTCCTTCGGGGGTTGTATTCATATGCACACCTAAAAGGCTAAGCGACATGTGATTACAGTTCTGTGGAGTCTAACTTACCGAACATATAGTCGACGAATGCCCGCTTCACACTTTCTGCGGTAGAATGATAACATCCACAGGGTGATGTCTGAGACCCTAGGTGGCTGGCTCAGGCATCTTGATGTCCAACTATGACCTCCACCATACGCATAAGTTTTGTATTTTGCTCCTCCATTTTGATCAAATTTTTGGTAACCATGTGTGATCTCAATTATACTTTTCCCCCCAAAAGGTTGGACAATATGTGACTGTTGATGGCAACGTTGTTTCCCATTTGAATATCTCTTCTATCCACACCAATGATGGAGGTCTCTACAAATGCATCGCTACTAGCAAGGTATATTCTTTGTTTTTATAAACATTTCTATTTAAGTTCCATACATCAGAAGTTTCACCTTTCCTGAATAATATTTTTTTGACATTCTACTAACTGTATACCTTTTCTGATAAAAATGGCAATCTTAAAAATCATGAATCCATTAACTTTGTTCAGGTTGGAAGTGCCTCTCACTCTGGTAGAGTAAATGTATACGGCCTTCCATTCGTCCGAACCATGGACAAGCACCCCATTGTCGCCGGAGACATGCTCATCGTCCACTGCCCGGTGGCCGGATACCCCATTGACTCCATCGTCTGGGAGAGGGACAACCGCGTTCTTCCCATCAACCGAAAGCAGAAAGTCTTCCCCAACGGAACCCTCGTGATTGAGAATGTTGAGAGGACCAGTGATCAGGCAACTTACACTTGCGTCGCTAAGGATTCAAAGGGATACATGGCACGCGGATCTCTCGAAGTCAAAGTTATGGGTAAGTCAACTTATATCCTATTTTATTTAATTTTATGCAACCATACAATTTTACACTGATGTGGTTCGAATCCCATTGTATTTTCAGAGTTTACAGCTTTCAGCTGCTAAATCATATAAATAAAAAATAATAATTCTATTCTTTGGATTCTTTTTCCGTGTGAGATCAAAATACATTTTATCCTCAACACACTATTTCAAGAATCAGAATGAGAATTCTTTTCAGATCACTTGTAAAAACAGTTGATTGAGGATGTTCGAGACCCTTATTCTTCTGAAGTCTTTTACTCGTAGAAAGAACTGTGACTTACAGTCACACATTAGCAACCCTACTGTTGTTGTGCATCATGTTATATTTTTTGACAATTCAAATACACATGAATCATGAAAGGCGAATGTAGAAAAAGGAAAGTCAACCAATTTTTCTCTACAATGTGTTATTTATTTCTGTGTTTTTCAGGAATATCTAAGTATGTACATATATGTCAATTTTAGGATAATATTTTATTTCAGGATACATATTTGTGTTTTTCTACAGCTGATGTCGTCAGAATTAACATATTTTAAGAACTAGTAATTCCATTGTTTTTTTTTTCAGATTAAAAATAATCATTTCCCCTAGGTTTAAAAAAAACTCACTATATTACTGAAAGAAAATTGAATTATGTCCCGCCAAAAGTGTATGAATTTACAATCCTAGATAACAGCAATCCTTTCCACTTTAGAATGCCCCTTATTTAATCTAGATTGTATTTCCAGAGCATTGTTAAAACATAGACTTTTATTATGAATTAGTGCCTCCTCAAATTATACCGTTTGACTTTGGTACGGACCCGGTGGATGCGGGAGATATGTCGACTGTGCAATGTGCGGTTAACAAGGGAGATATGCCTGTAGAAATAACTTGGAGTCTTAATGAACACCTTATCAGCCAAAAGAGCATAGAAGGAATTGTAATAACGAGAATAAATAAGAAAGTATCTTCTCTGAGCATCGACAATGTGAAGGCTGTCCACAGAGGAAATTACATTTGTTCTGTAAAAAATACCGCCGGAACAGCAAATCACTCGGCTATTTTAGATGTCAACGGTAGATTCAAGTCCTTGCCTTGCGTCAAGTGTAGTCTAGTGTTTTGATAATTCGTAATACGTAATATTCCTATTATTTTAACCCTGATATCCCTTAGTTACTCCTCAGGTAATGCCCTTCTCCTTTGGGGAGGTGGCGTCCAACGCCGGTGACATGGCGGCCGTGCAGTGCATGCTAACTAAGGGCGACATGCCAATAGACATCACTTGGATGCATAATGGAGACATTTTGACATCTACTGCCAGTGGCATCTCTGTTGTCAAAATGAGTCAAAGGCTAAGCAGTCTTAGTATAGAATCAGTGTCGGGAGAGCATCGAGGCATTTACACCTGTATTGCTAAAAATACTGCAGGATTTTCCAATTATTCCACAGAACTTTCAGTGAATGGTATTTTTGTATTCAACATAGATAGCCATCTATATCGATTTTCGCTAAATTGTTTTTATTACTATGTATGTTATTTTGATTTTGAATCCTTGCCTCTAATATGGTTACCATTTCCTAATTTAAACCACATTGTGGTTTTTTTCTGTCAGTTGATAAATAAATATTTTGGAATTATTTTGACAATATGACTCAGCTTTCCTCAAACATTTCACAGTTATTCATTTCATTATTGCTTATTTCTTATATCAGTACCTCCCTCAATTCATCCTTTCGATTTTGGAGAGGACCCAATCAATTCTGGTGACACCGTACTGGTTCAGTGCACGGTCAAAGGTGACCTTCCTCTATCCATACAGTGGATGATGGACAATACTCCATTGAAGCACGGAGATTTAGGAATTTCAATAAATAAAATCGGTCAAAGAATTTTGACACTGAGTATTGACTATGTGAAAGCTGAGCACAGATCCTCCTATACTTGTGTGGCTTCTAACGAAGCGGGTCTCACCAACCAATCTTCTATCTTGGCAGTCAATGGTATAGTACAACATGCTGTGTGAAAAAGAAACGATTTTTAAACTGCTTCCTCTTCTTATAATTTATTTATTACCTTCGTATTTATTGATATGTATAATTTATTTATTTAGTTGCTCCACAAATAAACCCCTTTAATTTTGGTGATGAGATTCTAAATGCTGGCGAAACGGTTTCTTTGACGTGCACCGTAAATAAAGGCGACTTGCCTCTGGATATACATTGGTCCTTGAATGGGAAAAACATAACCTCTGGAGATAGCATATCCATTCTGAGAACTGGGAAAAGAATTTCCATTCTAAGTGTAGATTCCCTTCAAGCAATCCACAAAGGAGATTACATGTGTATTGCGAGCAATGCCGCTGGCAAATCGGAACATTCCGCTCATCTTTATGTTAATGGTACCTAAATAGAATAAGTCTCCGATATTAACAGTTTGTTTATCAGTAGTTGGTGCTTGATTGATTTTTTAATCTATTTTTATATTTAATTTATTATTATATTTATATTCTCTGTAAACTGACACTAACTTGATACATGGTAGACTTAATAATCTGTGGTATTAATTACATATACACATAGTTGGTCCGCAAATCATGCCTTTTAACATGGGCGACGAGCCTGCGAACCCGGGTGACATGGTGTCACTACAGTGCACTGTTAGTAAGGGAGACCTGCCCCTGGAAATAGATTGGTATTTGAATGGAGTAAAGATTAGCAAACAGCATGAAGGCATCTCTATCATACGAACGAGTAATCGAGTGAACACTCTGAGTATCGAGTCCATCAAAGCGGAACACGGTGGCCTATTTGCTTGTATTGCCTCCAACAAGGCGGGTTTTTCTAATCACACATCGATGTTGGTAGTCAATGGTACAAGCATTCAACATTCAACTACCTCCTAAGATACATATTTTAACTTTTTATTCCGATCCATACGTATTTGTATAGACCGTTTTCTTAAAGTTTCAGTTTGTAATTTTTATTATTTGTGAAACGGAATTTATTAAACTGGTTTAGTTCCTTTATATAATTTTTTTCCTCACCTCTCTTAATTATAATATTTTTTTTTTTTAATCTCAGTACCTCCTTCAATTCACCCTTTCGAGTTTGGAGATGATCCGATCAATTCTGGCGACACGGTTTCTGTTCAGTGCACGGTCAAAGGTGATCTTCCTCTTTCCATACAGTGGACCATGGACGGTACTCCATTGAAGCATGGAGATTTAGGAATCTCAATAAATAAAATTGGGCAAAGAATTTCTACATTGAGTATTGACTATGTGAAAGCTGAGCACAGGTCCTACTATACTTGTGTTGCTTCTAACGAAGCGGGTCAGACTAACCACTCGACAAACTTGGCAGTCAATGGTACAGTACATGTTATGCGTGACGAAGAAAAGATTTCTGCTTTTACTCCCTCTTATTACTATTTTTAAATTTCCTTATTATTTATTGATATGTATAATTTATTCATTTAGTTGCTCCACAAATAACCCCGTTTAATTTTGGTGATGAAACATTAAATGCTGGTGAAACAGTTTCCTTGACGTGCACGGTGAATAAGGGAGATTTGCCTCTATACATTCATTGGGCCCTGAATGGTGAAAACATAACCTCCGGAGAAAGCATTAGAATTATGAGAAGTGGAAAAAGAATTTCCATTTTAAGTGTAGATTCCGTTCAAGCGGCACACAAAGGCAACTATCTGTGCATTGCCAGCAATGCTGCTGGCAAATCGGAACATTCAGCGCATCTCTATGTTAATGGTACCTACTATAGAATAAGTCTCCCATACTTCCCCATTCACCTGGTCAGCTTGTCTGTATGTAGTTGGCGCTTTTATTTAATTGTTTCATAATATTTATTTCCATTATGTATATATGTATCTCCCTCTGTAAAGCAACACTAACAGAATTATTCATAATAGACTGTGATTAACCTGTGACATTAATTTATGCACAAAGTTTCACCACAAATCATGGCGTTTACCTTTGACGATGAACCTGCGAATCCGGGTGACATGGTATCACTTCAGTGTACCGTTGGCAAGGGAGATCTACCTCTGGAAATTGATTGGTATTTGAATGGAATCAAAATCAAGCAGTTTGATGGAATTTCTATTACACGATCTAGCAATCGAATTAACACTCTGACAATTGAGTCTATAAAAGCAGAACATGGCGGCCTATATGCCTGTGTAGCTTCCAACAAGGCCGGTTTCGCTAATCACACTTCAATGTTGGTTGTCAATGGTACAAGCATTCAACATTCTTGCTGCTAGGTTGTTTTATTTTTTGTTGCTTTTTTTTTTAAACTATCTTTATTTATTTATTTCATTCCCTTCATCTGTTTTCTTAAAGTTTCACCTCAGATGACCCCATTTGACTTTGGTGAGGAGATACTCAATGCCGGGGATACAGTCTCATTAACATGCACGGTCAGCAAAGGCGATCTACCCCTCGAAATATCATGGGAACTAAACAGTCAAGTCTTGACTACTAGCAATGGAATTTTGATAGCCAGAAGTGGTAAAAGAATTTCAATGCTCAGCATTGACTCAGTGCAAGCGGTGCATAGAGGAAATTATACATGTATAGCCAAAAACGAAGCAGGAAAGGTTTGGCATACGTCGCATCTCAATGTCAATGGTAGACTATTAACTCATAGCATTTTTGCTGGCCAATTTTTGTTTTATTTCCATGTACTTTTATTTATTATATTGTTGTTATAAATATTTCTAACAACTTACTCTATGAATCCCTTCAGTTTCTCCACAAATCATTCCCTTCGACTTTGGTGCTGATCCAGTGAATGCCCTCGAAATGGTACTGGTAACATGTACAGTTAGTAAAGGGGACCTTCCTATTGAAATATCTTGGTTTCGCGGTGATGACAGAATCGTCAATGGTCAGAATGGTGTTTCGGTTTCAACATCGAAGCGATCAAGTCAGCTTAGCATTGAAAGTGTAGCTCATGATAACCAAGGCGTGTATACGTGCACCGTTAAAAATATTGCCGGATCTGTGAACCATTCGGCAGAACTTACTGTCAATGGTAAATCTTACCTTTATTTATTCCTTATAGACATTGTTTAGCCCTGTTTGGTAGCCAATATATTTTGTTAACCCGTATTTTTATACACACCCCATCCATAACCTCTGCAAATTTGGCGGGACATCTATGAAAAGAAAATTGGCAATACAAATACTATCATTCGAATAACATATTTAATCAAATCATTTACTGTTTTTAATTCTCATGATTTGAAGGTTATGGTTTATAGATTACGATGACCAACTGGGTATTTAAATAAGAGAGCATGATTGTCAAATACTACTGCTGTATTTAAATGGTATTGTTGTAGTGAAGCCTTGAATATTTAGTTAGTATTGGAGTTAAAGAGGACTTGACGGTTATTATTCACAGTCGCCCCAGTTATATCACCTTTTGAGTTTGATGACTCAGTATTCTATGGTGAATCAGTTCAGGTTAATTGCCATATTCCAAAGGGTGACAAACCGCTCGTATTAACGTGGAATTTCCACGGAAGGGAGATGTCCTCTCACCTTGGTATCTCCACCACCAAGGTGGGGGACCGCTCCTCGGTACTAACAATCTCGTCGGCCATGGCTGGTCACAGCGGCAACTACACTTGCACCGCCGCTAACTCGGTCGCCACCGCCAGCTACACAGCCACCTTAAATGTCCAGGGTACTTGCACTATATACGCTTCTCTATTGTTTACCTTGTGCTTCTATTATTTTTGGTTTTCTTTTTATTTTGCATGTAATTTATCCACGAAAAGTTTTTTTTATATTCTTTACCAAAAAAGTACATCCATTTATAGGTACCTGAATGCTGTGGAAAATTAGTAAACCTTTATGAAATAACAACTTTGACATCATATTTTTTATCATTAGTTTTGCCACACATTGTCCCATTTGAGCTGGAGGACATGGTTTACTCTGGAGAATCTGTACAGCTTCAGTGCCATGTATCAAAAGGGGATTTGCCTCTCCAAATTTCTTGGAATTTTCACGGGAGGGAGTTGTCATCTCATCTGGGTATTACCACCATGAAAGCGGGGGAGCGAACGTCCCTATTGAGTATTGCGTCAGTAACGGCGGCACACAGCGGGATCTACACCTGCACCGCCACCAACAAGGCCGGCACCGCCACGCACTCTGCTTCGGTCCATGTGAATGGTACAGCCACTCTCCGCTAGGCGTCTCTTCCATACAACCATACTAACCCAGGCTTGGTTAACTGCACTTGCACGCTTCTCACATCCTCTATATATAATCACCATCAGCAATATTTATCGCATTTTCATATATTATATCACAGTTGCACCTTATATCGTCCCGTTCGAAGCTGATGGCTCTGTGTTTGCTGGGGAGTCAGTGCAGTTAAACTGTCACGTATCTAAAGGCGATACGCCCATTGACATTTCATGGAACTTCCATGGCCGTGAAATGTCAACGCATTTGGGAATTACAACTACGAAAATGGGAGACCGTACATCATTTTTGTCTATATCGACCGTCACTGCCGGTCACAGCGGAAACTACACTTGCATTGCTAAAAATAGAGCGGGGTTTGTCAGTTACACAACCTCATTACATGTGAATGGTACAAGTATTTGATATATGTGTTTTCACTATTACACTTTGATTTTGTTTTTTTCTAGATTGGATATGTTTTTGTTAAAAATTTACTTTACCAAACCTTTATCGATCCTGTTTTGACGCACCTTATATTATTTTCTACAGTTGCACCAAACATATTACCATTCGACATAGATCAAGCTCTGTTCTCCGGAGAATCTATTCAGCTCTCCTGTCACATCTCAAAGGGTGATATTCCGATAGACATTTCTTGGCATTTTCACGGTTTGGAGGTATCTTCTAATTTGGGAATCACAACTACCAAATTGGGGGATAGAACATCTATTCTAATGATTTCTTCAATAAAGGGAAGCCACAGTGGAAATTATACTTGCGTTGCTAAGAACATTGCTGGGACGGCCACATATTCAACGACTTTGCAAGTCCACGGTAGACATTCGATTCTCATATTATCATTAAACTTATGATTTAACCATTTTGTGTTTGTATTGTTTATTTCTTTAATTATTTTGTCTTTTCAATTCCTCTCCAGTTGCCCCTCACATAATGCCTTTTGAATTAGATGAATCTGTTTTCTCTGGAGAGTCAGTTCAACTGATTTGTCAGATCAGTAAGGGAGATACGCCAATAGATATCTCCTGGAACTTTCATGGTCAAGAAATGTCAACACATCTCGGCATTACCACTACTAAAGTTGGTGATAGAATGTCAGTGCTATCACTTTCTCCAATAATGGGGAGCCACAGTGGAAATTACACATGTATTGCGAAAAATATTGCAGGAATATCTACCTATACTGCAACAGTTCGTGTTATTGGTATTATTTCACAATATGATTATCACTGATGTTACCAGATTTACATTACTCATATTTGTGCTTACTTTAACCCTGGTATTTATCATTATACATAGTACAATAATAATCAAGTTAGTCCCTGTATTGCATGGGTCAGATTTAATCAAATATAACCAATAAGAACGCTATACTTTCTGCGAGGTTGGAATGAATGCTATGGCTTCCCCAATTTGTAAAATATAAACCAAACACACACAATATACCCTATGAAAACACAAAACCTACATGGAAAAATGATGCAAAGAACGCTGTATTCAACATAATTTACCCCTTGAATCTGTTATAATCTATCACTTGATTATTTTTTTAATTCTACAGTTACTCCTCACATTGTGCCATTTCAATTGGATGAAGCCGTTTTTGCTGGAGAGTCGATTCAACTTAACTGCTTTGTAGCGAAAGGGGATAGTCCTATAGAAATTAAGTGGGTTTTTAACGATGATATAAATCTATCAAATCTTAAAATTGTAACAGCAAAAGTCAATGACAAAACATCTTTACTCACCATTTACTCTGTAACGGGGAGGCATAGTGGGAATTACACTTGCATTGCATCCAACGCAGCTGGTGTTTCTCAGCATACTGCTTATCTCCATGTTAATGGTACTTGCACTTACAACATGTTAAAGCTTCATTTTGCAACCCTGTTTATTATTTCTATAGATATTTACCTTTATTTCCCTTAAAACCCGTTATTTTGCTTTTATGATGCAGTTCCACCCACATTGCAACCTTTTTCTTTTGGAGAAAAGGCCCTCAACCCTGGTCAAGTGGTGACCCAACCTTGTTCCGTGATAGAAGGCGACCGGCCACTAAATTTGTTCTGGCTTTTTAACCACGAGGCGATCAGACCCCACATGGGCATTACCGTAATTAATATTGGCGACCGTAGCGCCATTCTGAGTATAGGGACTGTGTCAGATTCTCACGCTGGATTTTACACGTGCAAAGCTGAAAACGTTGCGGGAAAAGCTAACTTTTCCTCCGAATTAATTGTTAATGGTATTTATTAGTAGATTGTCAAAAAAAAGTTTTCGTTATTCATTCTGTTGAATTAATTTTTTTGATTCTTTGATAACTTTATCCATTGAACTGTCCTTTACCCTTTTTGTAATGAGTTAGTTCTTTCATTGTGTATTATTTTGCATTTTTACAAGGCTTTTTCAGTTTGTCCAGCAAATATCTAATAGGATATAAATATGACAGGTGATGAACATCACATTTCTTGATATGAGGAGTTTGAGTTTATCAATAGATGAATTTGCTTGTGTGGTGAAGTGTTTGCGACTATCTCACATTCGTCATAAACAATTCAAGTTTAAGAACCCTTGAATATTAACTTTTATTTTGATTGAAGAATAATAATAAATAATCGATTGTTATTTTCGATCAGGATTCCTTTAAATTAATTCCACTGAGTCGTGTTTCACAGTTCCCCCGAAAATAGTCCAATTTACCTTTGGTGATGACCCCTCCCACCTCGGGGAGTATGTGCAAGCAGCTTGCACAGTGACCCACGGTGACCTCCCCATTAGTATTACTTGGAGCCTCAATGGTAACGTGATATCCTCTGGGAACACCGCATACACTATCTCCAATTCTAAAAGAAGTAGCATATTGGTGGTGGACGCCGTCACTGCCAATCATGCGGGAAATTATACATGCGTTAGTGAAAACAAGGCTGGAAAAGTGTCCTATACGGCCCTCCTAATTGTCAATGGTTTGTCTTGTTTTATCTGAAATTATAAGGTAGTAGTATAGGTAATTGTTTTTTCAATGTTCTAACTGCAATAATTATCATCCTGACTAGTTTATTAGAATACATCATTTATTTATTATTTCCTTATCTTTAGTTCCACCTAAAATAGCACCATTTTCGGCTGGAACTGATCCTGCATATCTCGGGGACTTTTTTACTCTCCAATGTTCAATAACCCATGGTGATCAGCCCATCAATATCAATTGGCTGATCAATGAAGAAGCTATCACCAAGACTTCTGGTGTCACTATCAATCCGATAAGTTCACGGAGCAGCGTTCTCTCCATTGAATCCATTACGGGAAAACACGCTGGCAATTATACGTGTGTCGGGACAAACACTGCGGGTCACGCAACACACTCCACGAATCTGATAGTAAATGGTTCGAAGCTACCCATAAAATAATCAGTATTTTTTATTCATATATATATTTTTATTTTTTTCGTAGTTCCTCCATTGATAGTACCTTTTACATTTGGTGATGTTGCATTCAATCCCGGAGATGCAGTTCAAGTAAACTGCCTCGCCACCAAGGGAGACGCTCCGTTAGATATCTCTTGGACATTCAGTAGTGACATAATGGACTCGAACCTCCCCAAGGACATCATAACCACCCCCTTGGGCACCCGGTCTAGTGTCCTGATGATAAACGCAGTAACGGCCAATCATCAGGGGAATTACACGTGCATAGTAAAGAATGTAGCTGGGAGAGCAGAGTTTGCTGCCACACTTGTTGTAAATGGCATGTGCTCAATTTAAATAACATGTCCTTGATGTAATAATTATAATCGTAACCATCATTAACGTCACCTTATAATTTTGTATACATTCAAGGGCACATATTATAATATATGTAACAACATTCTGATGTACTAATATTAATATTTTTCCTAAACACTAAATGTTACAATGGCACCACTTGACATTCATTTCTCCGGCAATACTGTCTGCATGTTCTTCCCCCTATGGCCTGGTGTTTTATGGTGAAGTTTTGTTTGCAGTCCGCCCCCGTATTGTGCCATTCGAATTTGAATCACCAATCTTTGCGGGACAAGCAGCCCAAGTCACTTGCCTCGTGTCCCAGGGCGATCTGCCCATGGACATCAGTTGGAGCTTCCAAGCTTCTCACTTGAGTTCTCAAAATGGAATCTCCACTACTAAAATAGGCTTCAAAGCTAGCTTGCTCTTGGTAGATCCAGCAAATTGGGGGCATAGCGGAAATTATACATGTTCTGTGAGAAATCCTGTTGGAATTGTAAATTATACTGCCAGTCTGGAAATTCATGGTATTTATTTCTAATCAGACATTGATGCGTTCGGAAATCCCGAAGATCTGTACCGCTTTGTAAATGCATGTTAATATATCTAATATTTAGTTTGTTTTATTAGGACCATGTTCTTCAGAAACATCAAACAGATCTGCCAATGTATTTGTGATATCTATCTAGTACTTAGATATCGCCCATCCTTGATAATTCTGTGCAATACAGAACGTCCATGTTTGGTAGTGTTAACCCTATTTTTTGAAATCCAGTTTTGCCAGAAATAGAACCATTTAGTTTCCATGCACAAGGAGTAAATGGCGGAGCTTCGGCGCGCGTGATGTGTACTGTTCTCGTGGCTGATCTTCCCCTACAGATATACTGGCTAAAGAATGAAGAAATCATTCCCGCTAACTTTAAAATGACGCAACGTGTCGATGATTATACTTCCATCCTGTCTTTAAGACAGGTGAGCCTGCCCGATGCAGGGAATTACACGTGTGTCGCTTCCAACGAGGCTGGGGAGTCCCGCTATACTGCCATGCTAAAAGTTAAGGGTTCGTTTCGTGACAGCTTCTTTGCTTAGTGTAGCGCACCTCTTCTGTGCCCGCTTGTCATCATTTGTTTTGTTCACTGGTAGCTTTATGTGAATAATCAATATGCTTTGGGAATTATGTCTAACCTTCACAGAAATGCCACAAACACAACCCATGTCTTTCACGTCCGAATACGCATCTGAGGGGGATTACGCACAACTGACGTGCATTGTGACCAAAGGGGATTTCCCGCTGTTGTTCGAATGGTTACTGAATGACAATCAGATTACACCTTCCATGGGGATTAGTATAGTGAGTGTAGGCCGGCAGACCAGCTTGCTCATCGCCCAGAATGTCACCTCGCGCCACGCGGGTTCTTACACCTGTCGGGCTTCCAACCCTGCTGGCCATTCTATTTCCACTGCTTCACTTGTTGTGAAGGGTAAAACAAGTCTCTTTCAAACATCTCTATTGTAGTTTTTTCCTTCTTTTCGTTTATATTATTTATTCAATTTATTTTATTTTAAATGGCCAGTAAAGTCCTGTTTCCTGTGGATATGTTTTAATTTTTTAAATATAGTTTGAATTATTTTCGATTGAATTTCAATATCACCAAACAACTTTATTGTCTGACGCTTGTTTGTTTGCCAGCTAAGATAACTCAGTACTGTTGACTATACATGCTACTCATATGATGTCAGGGTTTCCTTCTGTTCCTCTTCCCTATTTCTTTATTTTATTATTTGTATGACTAAAGCATGCATGCAATATGTGTCTATCAACTAACAATATTGTAGAACAACACTAATACATATTACTGTATGTCTATGTTTGTGTGCCAGTTCATAGACAATAGCTTCTTAATTTATATAATTTTATTCCCAATTTAGTTGGTCCCTTACTTATTATTTTGGTTTATTTTGTTTACTTGTTGTATTGCAAATAAAACTTTATAATCATTTTTTAACTTGAATGAGAATAAAAGTCAAATTTACACATTAAACCGAGGGAATATAGTTTTGCCCTCAGAAACGTACCTAGTACTATAATGCCTTTTTTATTATTCAATTAATAAATAAACATAATTTTGGACAAATGCTTACATGTCATCTTTCATTTAGATTAAAATGCTTTGCTTTATTGTCATATCTGGTGGGGGTGTTATTATCAGGTTTTATTTGCAATTTTTGTGTTAATGTTTGCCAAATTGAAGAAGAATTCATTGATATTTTTATTATCTGTGTAGATACTTCCTGTGCTCTTGTATAATTTGTTTTTATTTTACATCTTCCGTTCATCACAGACAAAAATAAATCAATTGCTCTTCTTCAATGTATTTATTACATAAGTTTTGAAATATGTAGCCAGTTTAGGAATATATTAAATCAAACAAATTTTACTGAAATTTTTATAGATAATGTTATATAAATCATATTATTAATTTAATTTAGTAATTATTTAAAATCTATTAAATTTTTTAACAATAACTTTTTTTATTTGCAATTGAAATGAAATATTTTTAGAAATAGCTCAGGGCCAGTATTTTAGTATGTTGATTGATTCATATCATTTACTGTGTTTTAATAATGAACTACTTTTTGGGAAATGCAAAATAACTGTTTTTAAAAATTAAGAAAACCTTTCTCTTTTGATGCTTTGAAGATCACAAAAAGTGAAAAAAAAGCTTAACAAAGAACAAAGTTTTAAAATAAAATATGAAACAATCAGCGTCAGTAACTTAGAAAACAAAATATGAGCAACACTTTAGAAAAGGAGTATCTTCTATAACGTGTTTGAACATTTCAGTTCCCCCTCGTTGGATTCTCGAACCAACCGATAAAGCTTTTGCTCAGGGTTCAGACGCTCAAGTAGAGTGCAAGGCTGATGGCTTCCCTAGGCCTCAGGTCACATGGAAGAGGGCCGAAGGTAAGTTATTTATTTATACATTTTTTATAAATATTACAATTTCAGCAACAGGGCCTGTGTACATATTATGGGAAATCGATGATTATGTATTTTTGTGCTGCCCTAGAATTGAATAGCAAACTCCAAAATTAATGTCAGATACGTAGACCACTGCAATATGGACATCAACATTGCAGTAACAAATTTCTCCAACATGTTCCTTTTTCTTAGCACAAGACTTAATTAATAAAACAAATTATTTAAATACATAATTTTACAATTGCTCAACTTTCCTTCTGATAGTTCTGTCCTATTGATTTTGTAGGTAGGTACCTATTTTTACCACAAATACTTAACCCATTTTTTTACATGTACACATATCAACATTGAGTTAATGTAGCATTTTCTATATTTTACAGGAGACACGCCTGGAGATTACAAAGATCTTAAGCCAAATAATACCAATATTAAAGTTGAAGACGGAACTCTGTCTATTTCAAACATTCAAAAAACAAATGAAGGATATTACCTATGCGAAGCTGTGAATGGAATTGGATCCGGTCTGTCCGCCGTTATTCTGATTAGCGTGCAAGGTAAATATGAAAATGAAATTCCACCACGAATTATCAGTTGCAAAATTAGAAATATGGGATATCAATTAACTTGTTTTTTAAAAAATATATAGTTTTAAGAAACAATCTTTCACATAAGCTAGAGTCAAAATTATTTATTTGTTTCCTAAGAACTAAATTTTAAATCAGAATAATTGTTTTTAATTCATTAGAAGATTCCCATCTAAAAGCAATGTCGAATCTTCAGCTGTTTTTATTAAAATTCTATTTTTCCCTTAAAATAATTATCATTCTTCTATTGTTTCTTATTAACTTTTGTTCAATAGCTCCTCCTCAGTTTGATATCAAGCAAAGGAACCAAACTGCCCGACGAAGCGAACCCGCCGTACTGCAATGCGAAGCTCTTGGAGAAAAACCCATCGGCATCTTGTGGAACATGAACAACAAGCGACTGGACCCCAAGAGCGACAGCCGTTACACCATCCGAGAAGAAATCCTGCCCGGAGGAGTGCGATCCGACCTGTCTATAAAGAGAACTGAACGTGGAGACAGCGCGCTCTTTACTTGCGTAGCCACCAATGCATTCGGTTCAGATGACACAAGCATTAACATGATTATTCAAGGTATTTATTTCTTCAGAATTCTTTCAATAGATAAAATTACGCTAACAATATTTTAGAATACTTTTCTGATACAATGTTTTCCGTATTTCAGAGGTTCCTGAGGCTGCATACGGTCTTAAAGTCCTGGACAAATCTGGCCGCACCGTGCAGCTTTCCTGGGCAGCTCCCTACGACGGCAACTCTCCCATCAAGAAGTATCTGATTGAGTACAAGAGATCCAAGGGCTCCTGGGAGAAGGATATTGACCGCGTCTTGGTTCCTGGAAGCACGACAGAAGCCGGAGTATTCAGCCTGCACCCTGCTACCACCTACCATTTGAGGATTGTCGCTGAGAACGAACTCGGAACATCAGAGCCATCTGATACCGTCACCATCATTACTGCCGAAGAATGTAAGTTAAAAAGAATTGCACAGAAACTTACGTAATCGTTAAAGTGAAATTAATATAATAATAATAAGTAATAATCCATTTTAAAATTTTTGTAAACTTTTTTTTCATAGCCCCATCTGCTCCCCCAACCGACCTCAAGGTAGAAGCTCTTGACCAACACAGCCTTAAAGTGACATGGAAGCCTCCCACGCCTCAAGACTGGAACGGTGATATTCAAGGGTAGGTTATGTTCAATCCGTCTATCATGTTTGATCTGTTTAATTTGTTTATCCGTCAAAATGTATAGTACAAGATATGGCAACAAGTACCGCGAGTTGCGATTTGAAAAGGATCGATCAATTATAAAAACCCAAAAATTAGGCTTGTGAAGATGCTGTTTTTTAAGTTAACTTTTTTTTTTTATATGAATACCGCACAAGAGTCCCAACTGCTCCCAACCGTCTGGAGCCAGTGAGACTATGGCATTCCCAATTGGGAATGTCATGAGGCTGAAGGTATTGGGGAGGGGAAGGAGAAGGGGAAGAGGAAGGTTGGGAAATACCTGGCTATTTAGATCTGGTCACCAAACACGGCTATAAACCATTTCAAGCAACGTCTCAATTCTGAATGGTGGTCTTTCACCAGGGCGATACTGAGAGTATCTTCCACTCTGTATTACAGCATTTTACAGCATTTATTTCATTTACATATTATTACAACCACGCCAAATACAGTAGAAATATAATAATATGCCCAGTTCCTGACATTTCCCATTAGGATTGTTTTTTATTTTGTAAGCCTCGTTGCTCATCTAAATTGTTTAGAAAGAGAATAAAATATTTATTATAATAGCAATACAGTCTGAAAGTCTATAGCTCGGGCCATTAGGGGCCCTAGTGTAGCATATTTCACAATTAATTCATTTAAAAATATTATATAGTATATTTGCGCACACTCCAGACTGGAAAATACTCTCAGTATCGCCCTGGTGAAAGACCACCGTTCAGAATTGAAACATCGCTTGAAATGGCTTTTAGCCATGTTTGGTGACCAGATCTGAATAGCCAGGTATTTCCCCACCTTCCCCTTCCCCTCCTCCTTCCCCTCCCCAATACCTTCAGCCTCACAACATTCCCCAGTTGGGGATGCCATATTCTCACTAGCTCCAGACGGTTGGAAGCAGTTGGGACTCTTGTGTGGTATTCATGTAAAAAAAATATTGCCAGTGTTTTGACGTCTATGATATTTGATTACACGCATAGCTTTGTATGAAAAAATCCAATTTGTACAACTCAGACTGCTAGAGGGCGCTAGTATAAAACATGTTGCCATCAAATGTCAGGAGCTGGAGGGTATTATCATTTAAGAGTATTTGACTACGCCAACCTACCTTGAAATCTTCTATTTTCCCTGGAAAGGACTATGATCTATCCGCTAAAATGACTGTTGCTTTTGTTTTTTTACTCTTTAAAAATTTAATAAATTTATATATTTAAGACTATCCCTATCCCAATTTTTACTATGTGTAACGTATTATGTAGGTTTATTTGATATATTTTTTAATTTTCAGATACTATGTAGGCTACAAACTTTCATCTAGCGACAAGGCTTACGTGTTTGAAACTGTTGATATTTCAAAGGAAACTGGAAAGGAACACCATTTGCAAATCGGAAACCTGAAGTAAGTAACTCTTTCAGTTATGTTTACATTCATCCGTGAGGTATTTATAGACATCTGCTACCTTGAGAATAACTTTAATTGCGAAAATAAGCAAAATTGTTTTTACTTACAATGCATAATTTCATTATTTTAGGACTTACACTCAATACTCGGTTGTCGTGCAATCATTCAACAAGATGGGTTCTGGTCCAATCTCTGAAGAGATGAAGGCTTACACTGCCGAAGGTGTCCCAAGCGCCCCGCCCCATGATGCCCTCTGCACCACTCTCACCGCCCAGACCATCCGCGTCTCCTGGGTCAGCCCCCCTCTCGCATCAGCCAACGGAGTCATTAAGGGATACAAGGTTATATATGGACCTAGCGACAGCTGGTATGGTGAGTATTCATTTTATTATTATACAGCATAATTTCTTATGCTAGTATGTCTATCCATTCGTCCATATGAGCATGAACTTTTCAAAATTGGAACCGATGGGATGTCTTGAGGAAATTATCAAATAAAAAAAAAATCTTTTCTAATCCAGTCAAGCGATTAAGTAGGTACCTACCTATAATATATTTTGTATGGCTTACTTTTGCAGGCTATTTTTAAAAGTGGAACTATGTCAGTTATGTTGCATCCTGTGAATTTTCACGAATAACAACCAGTAAATTATAAAAAGTTGAAAATGTTTGTCAAATCAATAACATCGGTAAAGTGACAATATCTCTAATGTATAAAGAGGTATGTGATCTGAATTATTATTTGTTTTCAGATGAGAAGTCAAAGGATACCAAGATTACATCAAGCAGCGAAACCATCTTGCACGGCCTAAAGAAATACACTAACTATTCCATGGAAGTTTTGGCCACTACCTCCGGAGGAGACGGCGTCCGATCCACTCCCATTCATTGCCAAACTGAACAAGATGGTACATAATATTTAAAGAACAAATTATTTATTCATATTTCATAATCAAATATTATTTCTCTCGTTATTGGAAACTACAATTTGTTACTTTTACCGCAGTTCCCGAAGCACCCACCGCTGTCAAAGCTCTGGTTATGAGTCTCAATGCTATTCTGGTCTCATGGAGAGCCCCTACTCAACCCAACGGTATTGTTACCCACTACACGGTCTACACACAAATGCCAGGATCCGAACCAATCAGCAACAAGGTCTGTAATACTCCAATCAATCCACTTAAAATACTGATCAAATTTTGAATTGATTGTTCTGAGTTTTGTCTTTTTTTTTTGTTTAGGTACCCGCTCTCCAAATGAGTTATTCCGCCACTGATTTGAAGTCATCACGTTACGACTTCTGGGTTACTGCTTCAACTGTTATTGGCGAAGGACAACCCTCACCTACCGTTTCTACTAGCCCCAATACTAAAGGTTTAACATCGATGCGTTATTCATCGCATAAAGTTTGTGTGTTAATTTTTGGTCAATCGTTTATGAATGTTTCGTTTGTTTAGTTCCCGCCAAGGTTGCCTCCTTCGATGATTCATTCACCGCCTCTTACAAAGAAGATGTTAAGTTGCCCTGTCTAGCTGTGGGAGTACCTCCTCCAACCATCACATGGAAGGTTAGATGAATATGCATAGTGAAATACATTTCATATTTGATTTGTTTTTATGAATATTTTTTGCTAATGACATGTTTACCATTTTCAGGTTAAAGGTGCACCTTTGGAAACCTCAGACCGAGTTCGCCAACTGCCCGAAGGATCACTGCTGATTGCCGGAGTTGCAAGGGATGATGCAGGAGACTATACTTGCTTCGTTGAGAACCAATTCGGAACTGACACCGTCACACATAAGCTCACTGTCCATGGTATGCTTTAATTTACCCTTGAGGTACCTTAATTTTTCTTTATATTTACTTTGATAACTTTGCTTATTATCATTGTTATATGTTTGCAGCCCCTCCCTTCCCTCCTGCCGTTGCCCTGGCCTCCAGCAGCGTGTCTTCCCTCTCCCTCAGGCTTCGCCCCGTCAACGGAACTCCAACTCACGGATACACCATCCATTACAAACAGGAATTCGGAGATTGGGAAACTGTTCAGGTACCTAAATAAGTCACAACAATTTTTTTCTAGGAACTAATTTTCTTCTATGGTTTTTCATTTCCAATCATTTTATAAGACTTATTCAATGTTATTCTTGATGTTATCATTCGAATTTGCTTTCTCATTTTAGGTATCAAGCCAAGCTACAACCTACACATTGGAAAACCTGTACTGCGGATCTAGGTATCAAGTTTATGTGACTGCTTACAACAGGTAAGTTTTTATTATGAATAAATCAGTGATTAATTTTACTTGTTTCTAAACACATATGTATTCATTATTTTTTTAAGTGCATGCATGCAGTTAATTGGTGTGTTCATGGATTATTTCAGCATTGGAACTGGTGAGGCCAGCGATGTTCTCAATGCCCGCACCCGAGGATCTAAGCCTATCGTACCCAGAGCTGCCGACTTTATGGAAGTATCTAGCGGAAGTGTGACTCTTCACCTCAAGCAGTGGCAAGATGGAGGATGCCCAATGACTCATTTCGTTGTTGAAAATAAGAAGAAGTAAGAAAATGTTAAATTTGCTTATCCCTTCCATTCGCTTTACATCTCTAACCAATCCAATCTGACAGTTGTTAAAAATCAAATACCGTAGCAATATATATAACACGCGCAGCTTCTGAAATTTTCCATACATTGAGATGGCAACATGACTAGCGCCCCTAGAGGCGCATGTTGGCAGAATTGTTTTTTTTTTTCAAACATTTTAATGAATTTTCTGTAATTTCTTATTTGTTGACTTCTTTTTGCTTAACATATCACAATTCTTTTAATTTTATTTGTATATGCTTTAAATAGATATTAATATTTAAATGTCATCATTAAAGCATATGTAAATAATAATTAATGATAAGAATTATAGTATGTTAAGCCGAAATCTAAAAATAAGAAATTAAGGAAAATTTGTCACAATTTATTAAATGAGTATTTTATTCCCTTTATAAACCACCAGACCAAGCGAGAGCTTCGAACGGCGAGGCTTATAACTGTTAGTACTAACCTAATAGCCTCTTTAATATTTTTTTCATTTATGAGCATAAAATAAGTAAAGTCAGGTTATCTAATATTTATTTCATGATCCAATTTCTATAATTTATTAAGAATATATTTCACAGAAAATCTATTAAAATGTATAATGCGCGGCTAGGGGCTCTAGTGTAGTGTGTTGCTATCAAATGTCAGGAGCTGGGCGTATTATATATATTTCTACGTTATTTGATAAAATTGTTAAAAAAAAAGAACATCATGTGTTACTATTTAAAAATAATTTGTTTATTTTAGTGGTTACTTTGAGCAATAATCAAACTTTTAACCCCTAGTTTTGTTGTACATTATTATATTAGTATTTGTACATAATAGAAATGTAATGTTTTAGGGGAGCTGCCGAATGGAATCAGATTTCAAACAGTGTGAAGCCTGGAGGCAACTTTGTTGTATTAGATCTAGAACCTGCTACCTGGTACCTTCTGAGAATCACCGCTCACAACAATGCTGGCTTCAATGTTGCCGAATATGAATTCGCCACCCTTACTGTTACCGGAGGTTAGTATCTTTTTCCAATACTTTAGTAAAACATACCAATAGAATAGTTAGACTTTTTAGGTACAGGTTAATACAAAATAATATTAATTCTCATATGAAATTTGAAAATCTGTTACATTTGTTAAATATGAATATTTTTAATCTCCGCTGCACCCCCAATATATTTTTTGCACTCTTTTTGATACCGTACCTGAATAAATTCATTTTGAATAACCGCAATAATTAATGTAAAAAAAGAATTTAAGTACTTACCTGTTAATAAATCATTTTGTCATCAAAGTCATCCTAAAAAATTACTCATGATAAATGATTTATCCATTAGTTAATGCGGTATGAATGAATTTCAGGTACGGTTGCACCGGCCCGCGATTCGCCGTCCCTGACAACGGAAGAGACAATCCGACTTCTTCTTTCCAATCTTAACCTCATAGTGCCGGTCGTGGCGGCAATACTAGTCATCATAATAGCTATCATAGTCATATGCGTCGTCCGCGGAGGTCGGGATCCAAATAAAGGTACTGAATTCAATAATTTTATATATTGTTACTTTAGGAACCATCGCGCCGGTGCCCGGAGGTGGCATTGCTGGGATTACCGAAGCACAGATCCCCGTGTGGCTCAAGGCCTGGTTGGAGCCAGAGGTCCTGGTGCCTATTCTGGCCACGATCGTGGTGCTGGTAGTTGGTATTGTTGTGATCTGTGTGACTCTCGCCCGGAGGCATCAGCCGCACCGACTGCGAGGTCAGAAGGACGTGTACTGTATGTATGCTGTGGCATGGCGCCTGCAAGCTTTTTCTCTTCCTTCCATACTACTCTTCTTCACACATCCACATTCGAGAATATCAGTCTCCCTTAAACTCATGCACAAATCTTATTGATTAATCCAACCCTTCAATATGGCCCTATCGGATATCTCCACCGTAGCTTTGGCTAATTATGTGATACTATGTTGGTGCCATATTTGACTGGTTGACTTCATCTTAAATGTATGTTTTTTTTTAAAACTGCCATCAGTAAATATTAATTTCTGGTGTCATCATCATTTTTCTAGCCATTTTCTACAATCACCACCAGAACTTACTTCTATAGTTAGTGGTATTTAAAAATAGATTGATCGAAAACCAAAATTAAATTCTGATAGTCATAGCTTTTATATTCTCAAATGTTGAAGGTGTTACATGCAAAACTTATCGCTTTGAAAAATATCTTTTAAAAAGCAATAATAAATACGCATTTCGCTCAATAATTATTTTAACATTGATTTTTTTCATAACATTAATAATTCCTTTGATTCCGATAAGTTTTGCATTGAAATTCACACGAGCAATGACTATCAATGGTACCTAATCATTTCATTTTGTAATATTTTAATCAGTTTCGTAAATGATTTACATGGCGTTATTGATAATCTGTGCTCTACTTTACTATCATCATCATCATAAAACTATCATACATTTTGTTTAATAACACAATAGCTAATACGGCTTAAAATGCCCTGCCATTTCAAATTTTAACTTTTTAATATTCCACTTTTCCATCATTCATTTAAAATGACCATTTTTTATAAAAAATGGGATAACATAAAAAAAAATTGATCTTCAATACAACTTAAAACCAGGGTTCGAAAATATCTAGATATTTAAACATATAAATATCAAAATATCAGATGTACATATATCCGATACATATAAAAAAGTGATGTATATTTTCTAAAGGGAAATAGACCTTAAATTTACAGTTTAAATAAGGATTAAATTATCTCTCTAGAGTTGCTGTGAAAGGAGTTGTTTTTTTTAATGGCTAACAATTGTCATCAATGGTCTGACATTTCCACCATACCAAGAACAATGCATTTTGAAAATGAGTTCCAAACATACACCAACGCAACTCGATGGTGCTCGGGGAATCCCCGTAAAGTTAAACATGAAGACACGCTGGAATATCACATAAATATAAAGATTCCTGCTAGAATATAAATATTGTCTATCCTCTATCTATCTATCTATATAGATCTATCTATATATATAAAGAAAAGTGTCTGTGGATGGGTAGGTTTGTTTTTTATACAAATCTACAGTTTTATTCCAAGCTTGATAAAATTTTGCACACTTAATCTTCAAAACAAGTGGAAGGTGTCTACATGAGATTTTGAAAAACTACCCCCGAAACCCTCTCCCACCCCTTTTAGCAGAATTTTTCTACTTTTTGATGAAATTTTGCACACTTGACATTCAAAATAAGAAAAAAATTACTGGGTAGGGGTAGGAGTCATCACAACCTCAAAACTTTACTCCAAACCATTCATATCCCCGGGTATTGCCGGATAGTTCAGCTACTACACCTAATATATAGATTGGCAATAAATAACACAATATATATTATGATGTATGTACATCAGTATAATATATCCTTCGAGCCCTGCCTAAAACTTATCCTTTCGGGAAAATGAAAAAAAAATTGTTGGAAAAAGTTTTATTGAGAATCTATCAGTGAACATTCTCTTTACTTACAATTGTCATGCTCTTCATTTAGCCCCTTTTGATGTACATTGCTAATAAATACTTCAATTAACTTTCATTTATCATCAATATAATTGAAACCCTGACTATAAACTGAGATTATTTCGTGCTCACCAAATTATGAACTTCATACTTACAATAATGATTACCTAAATTTTGTGAAGAAGGTACGTCTTTGCTTCTGTTTATAACACCTCACAATGTTTTGTTTCTAACTTTATTTCATCATTTATTTGTTGTTAAAACTCATCTTCTCAACTTTTAACATTTTGGCTGCAATTAGTCGATTACGTGTTTTAATTTTGACGTAAATAACAATTAATTTATGTTTTAATGTTAATTATCAGTAAATAACCTTTCAATGTTATATGTGTTGGTGTTTTTCTTTTTTAAATTTAGAAAATTCATGTAACTATAGATTTTTTCAATAATATTTCTGTTTGGAAATTTGTTAATTTTTCTTCATAATACTTACCTATCCCAGTAATTACATAGTGTTTATTTTACTTAGTTTTCAAATTCGTACAATATTAATTTGTTTTAGTGATAATATTTTTATTAGTGTTATTTAAATGTCTAAACATTTGTGTAGTGGTCAGATATTGGTCTCAAAATATTGAATAGCCTTGTTTCAAATAAAATTTCAGCAGTGTCGACAACAAAATCATGTGCACTTAAATTTACTTTGAATTCAAAGTAGTTTAGTCCTGTCACGATTCTGTCAAATAGTTAATTCATTAATTCAATATAAGATTTGTCCCCCATTTGTAAAGGAATAATTTGGCATGTTGTATTAATGAAACTTTTGACTACAGATGACGTAGTGTACAATCAGTCAATGATGAATCCTTCCGGAACCCTGGATAAGAGGAACCCCTCTCTGCGAGACGAGCTTGGTTACATCGCACCACCCAACCGCAAACTCCCCCCTGTGCCCGGCTCCAACTACAACACTTGCGATAGGATCAAGCGAGGCGCCGTCATCAGTAAGCTGCTTATTTACATATTAAATAGCAATAAAAAATTATAAATAAACTGTTTTTACAGAGTACTTGTACGAGAAGGAAAAGTATACACTTGTAATTAAAAGTGCTTGAAACATATCTTCGTATTATGTCAGTGCCTACCTACTATTTTATTTTTTGACATGGCAATTTTAACTCAATGGTCTAATGTCAAATACCATAGAATAGATAATACGTCCAGCTTCTGACATTTTCCATACATTGAGATGACAACATATGATTTACTGCCATTTAGCGGCGGGGGTTGGTTTAAAAAATAAAATTATTAATTATTTTTTATATGAGTACCATTGATTTCATACATTTTGATGGATATTATGTGAAATATGTTCTTTTTTTTACCTAAATAAATTATAGAAATCGAAATTCATAAAATAAATATTAGATAACCTACATATTATGGTTTAGCTCATGGGAAAAAATATAAAGAACCTATTAGGTTTTATACTAACAGTTGTAAACCTAACCGCTCGCCGCTTGCGCTCTCTATAATGGTTTAGAAAGGAATAAAATACTTACATAATTGTGAGAAATTTCCTTTAATTTCTTACTTTTAGACCATTTTTTTGCTTATTGTATAACAATTCTTGTCATAAATTTTTATTTATGTCTTTAGTGAGGACATTCAAATATTAATTACGGTCACTGCAAACATCAATCAAATTTTAAAAAATGTTCAAATATAAATCTAGTTTTAACATTGTTTACAGAAATTCTAATATCAATATTTCTATAATAATGTATTCTAATATCAATATTTCTATAATAATCTTTTCTAATATCAATATTTCTATAATAATGTATTCTAATATCAATATTTCTATAATAATCTTTTCTAATATCAATATTTTTATAATAATCTATTTAATATCAATATTTCTATAATAATCTATTCTAATATCAATATTTCTGTAATAATCTATTCTAATATTAATATTTCTATAATAATCTATTCTAATATCAATATTTCTAAAATAATCTATTCTAATATCAATATTTCTATAACAATCTATTGTAATATCAATATAACAATGGTCACTGCAAACATCAAGCAAATTTAAAAAAATGTTTAAATATAAATCTAGTTTTAACATTGTTTACAGAAATTCTAATATCAATATTTCTATAATAATGTATTCTAATATCAATATTTCTATAATAATCTTTTCTAATATCAATATTTCTATAATAATGTATTCTAATATCAATATTTCTATAATAATCTTTTCTAATATCAATATTTCTATAATAATCTATTTAATATCAATATTTCTATAACAATCTATTCTAATATCAATATTTCTGTAATAATCTATTCTAATATCAATATTTCTATAATAATCTATTCTAATATCAATATTTCTAAAATAATCTATTCTAATATCAATATTTCTATAACAATCTATTGTAATATCAATATAACCATCAATATTTTTTTTATAAATTCAATTCTTTGCTGTAATAGTAATTTAAAAAAAAAATAAAGGAAATATTTGTGTTATATTAAAATATTTGTAGCATTATAGGCAGCGCGAGTGGCGAACGGCGAGGCTTATAACTGTTAGTACAGACCTAATTTAATATTTGTTCAAGTATGAGCAAATAAGCAGTAAAATCATAATATGTAGGTTACCTAATATTTATTTTATGAATTTTCATTTTCTATAATTTATTTACGTAAAATAAAGAATATGTTTCACAAAATGTCCTTCAAAATGTATGAATTAAAATAACTTATACAACCCTCGCTGCTAGATGGTAGTAATTCGTATGTTGCCATCAAATGTCGGAAGCTGGACGTATTATCTATTCTACGGTATTTGCTATTATTTTTATTTTTTATTTGAAATTCATCAACGGTATTACATATCTACTGAACAATAAACTCTATTAATTTATTTTTGGGTTGGAATATGAAATGTACGAACAAACATATTTGTATAATATTTACTATCTGTAGTAGTGTAGTATTATGTATTTAACTACTAAAACGTATTATACAAATAATATCAACTAACAAAACATATCCATAGATCTGAAGTCGATTAATGAATATATGTATATAAATTTATTATGTATTATATTATTAAGTGCCTATCAATATCTGTAAAAAATTATATTTGTTCATTTTAGTAATATACCACAGCGAACATTATCTGTCTTTACTGTCATATAGTGATAATGAAATCGTATTTTTTAAAATATTTAAACTTTAATAACGTTATTATTAAGTTTTGCAAGTATTTTAATTTATAATTGTGACAGCTGTTAAGCGCTCAGAGCCATTATCTAACGGTTTTGAATGCTGAAACAGTTGTCACAATAATAACAAAACTAAATTACTTGCAAAACTTAATAATAACATTATTAAATTTTATTTATATTAAATTATAAAAAAATTCATTAATTGGAGTTCTACGAATTAAACACAATAATGATAAATAATGAAATCTCGTACTTCTCGATGAATCGTTGACTCAATTCCAATGCATTAATTTTCAACAAATCTCCATTATTCATTCACAATGCCACAAAAGTGTCACAAAGTGATTTTAATCAAGCGCTCACGGATTTGAATTGTGTTTTTAAGTTAAATTAAGTCGAGTTCGGAGATAGTTGGAGGAGGAATTTAAATTTTGACATTTTACAGCTGGAATGTTATTTTATAATCACTCGAATGTTACGAAAAAATCATTTTGTCGCTGTAACCGATTCATAAGTGTATTTCAATGATTAATTGACAAATAACAAATCATTAAAAATCGAATAAATTTCCCTCAGGGCCTATTTCATCTTTAGGGATGCTATATGGAGGGTTTTTTTTAAAGGAAGGAGAGGAAGTTTTGGGAAGGAAAAAGGTATGAAGGGTGGGTGCGTCCACTTCGGTGCAGGTCGATGATGGGTCGAGCTCAAAGAGTCTTCCCCAACCGGCCTTTCCCGATCCGGCTGGCCGCACAGTTGGTGGGCAGACGCATCCGCCGCCAAGACCTGAACGAATCTCCCCCCATGAATCCGGGCACCCCTGCTAAGTCACCAAACGTAGCTAACCACACTTGGGGTGACCTATGGCAGAGGTGTTGGTTATCCAATGAATGGTTCCCGGGGCGGCGGTACCCATACCCGCCACCCGAATTAATTGTTTGGTATGAATTCAAGATAACAAAAACTTTCCTTCACCAAACTTATGAAAATAGTCAGCTGAAGCTTAATTTTCTTATCATTTTTGATTTTCCAAAATAAAATTTAGTTCCTACTTGTCCGAATTATTTCATTTTTATTTCAGTTTTAGTATTATGTATTATTTTTATTTATCTGAATAAAGTAAGAAATTGCCAACTAACACGCCTGATATGTTGATGGGACCACACATCACCCGAAGGTAAAGCGCATGTGAGATCTCTATTTCTGAAAAGATTAATAATATTTCTGCAAATTGGTTGTACAATTATTTTTTCTTGTTTTTGTTACCAAAGTAAACGAGAACGATTTTATAATATACCTATCTTTTCAGAATTTTGAGTCTTTATAACTCTTAATATTATATTCCATCTTTTTTTTTTTTACATTAGAGTAATAATTTCGATAAATACTTGGCGGCTCCCTAATGGACCGGTAAAGAATCAACATAAACCGAGTGCTGTAGTAATGCGTGGTACCGACAGCACTCCGTTCCATATGTTTCTATTGGCGCCCGTATACGGTGCGGGAGTGGTATTGCGTGCTTCCAGTATACAGGCAAGTTGTACGTGGTTTCAGTGTCTTCACAATATTATCGCGTCACCGAACTTTTAATTTACTTTTTTATTAATAACATTTCTTTTCGTTAAAAAATGCTTTTAAAATATTCTTACGAATTTATTAATTAGGCACATTAATAATATTGCAAGAGCATTGTGAATAAATGTAAAATTCCACAACCTCGTCATCACTTGACTGACTCGACAATATGCTAAGTGTGGGATAGTAAAATAGAAATCTGCAATACCGACAGTTTAATGGCTACAAATATACATACATACTATTACAGCGCCCTTGAGGTGATTTTTCACAAAAATGGCGCTATACAAATCATCCCATTATTTTTATTATTATACTAAAAATGTATATGACATATGCAGACCCGTGTGCGAGTTCATGCGGCGAGACATCGTGCAACATTACCTGTATTTTTGTTGAACCTGGTTTATGTCAATTCCTTACGCCCCATGAGAGAGCTGCCTTAAATGAATGTAGAAAACATTGTATGTAGGCTCAAATGTTTATCTTATTTTAATATGACGATATATTACATATTTTTTATGTCTTGGTAGTATAAGTAGCTAGTTATATGATTGATATCAATTTAAAAAAAAAATAATGAAATTAATTTAAAAAGGCCAAGTATGAATCGAAAAAATGTTTTTTTTTTACTCTTTAATTATTGTAAGTTTATTTTTGTACATGGAGTATTCAGAAATTCGGTTACTTACACTATTCTGAGCTTGTATTTTAGAATGATATTTTTGTTAGATACATGTTTCAAATTCCGATGCCCAAATTTTAAAGCAAAGTTAAGCATATTTAACCCATTTTCTGAATAATCATGACATTATTTTACTCTCAATAGAGCTTTTGACAGTTGCAAATTACTTTCCCATACTTTTGATTTTGTATACATACAATTAGAATTGTATCCAACGGTTGATAATAAAAAAACCTAAAATCCCTGTAAAATAATTTCTCATTTTTTATTTTTTTTATTTTCCCTCTTTTTTGCCAAAGCTTATTTTTATCTTCTAAATAAGTCTTATAATCCTTTTAAATGTATTTGAGAGTAGTTTTGCACCTGGCTCATAGATGTTGTATCGCCTGCGGTAAAGTTTTGGTTTGCTCTAATTACTGTGGCATTAGGTAACTCTATGAGGTCTCCCCATTCGACCTGGGATCCCAGGAGACACCAGTACGAGGACCTTCGCAACTCCGGCAGGAATAATAACACGAGGAAAGGACCCCCTAATGGTAGATCAGGTAACATTTTCAAGTTTCATTTTATTATGGCTGCCTAGAAAACTTCAATTTAGAAGTTTTGTGATGCCTATTTACAATTTATTGCTTTATCAATGTTAAATTTTCAATTATTTAATTATATTTGATTATACACATAAGGGGTATAAAACAACAAGAACCATGGAATTTACTTTATAACAAGTAAGTGGATTTCTATTAATTATACCTTTTTTCAACCAATTAGATTTTTAAACCAATGTACCCCCGTCTCGTCCTGTCTCCGTTCATTTTTATTTTAAACTTTCTGTGTATTTTTTGGTACTTACCTGTCATATTATATTTTTAAACCAATGTACCCCCGTCTCGTCCTGTCTCCGTTCACTTTTATTTTAAACTTTCTGTGTATTTTTGGTACTTACCCGTCATATAATATTTTTCAAACCTTTTACTTATTTAGTTTTAGCTGTTTCATGTTTATTTAGTCTAAAAATGACAAGTGCGGTTGCTTATAAATTATTATTTTGAAAGCTGACTATTTTTCTTGAATTTAATTACTGTATCACAATCTCAATCTTGTAAAGTTGCCAGCACTAACCGAAATTAATACAACAGCAGGAATGGAAGATGAGATCTGCCCCTACGCCACGTTCCACCTGTTGGGCTTCCGAGAGGAGATGGACCCCGCCAAGGCCGGCCTGAACTTCCAGACCTTCCCGCACGGCAACGGCATGCCCCACGCTGGCACCATGGGGCCCCCCCACCACAATTCCCATAACATCCACTCTCGCTCTGGATCACAAAGCATGGTTATTATTTTAACTTTTACGACGGCGTATATTTGACGGCATACAGACCTGATCATCATTGTTGATTTTCTAAGAAACATGACCTGTCACAGAGTAATTTAACATTACTGTTTATACTGGCCATTGACGTGAATGTTCCAACATGTGTCATTTTGTAAAAGTCCAAAAAAAAAAGAAAAAAACTCTATCTATAAAAGACAGTTATTTTTATAAATATTATGCAGTGTGTCAATTTTCATGCTAACTCGATGCATCAAATTAATTATCTGTCTGGAATAAAACATTTAAATGTCAAATGTAGAAAAATTTACCCATTCAATGGATTTGAACAATGTCTCAAGTGATCAGTCTTGTCCCAGTATAAACAGTACTTGGCTGTTAACACGTTAAGTTTAACAAACATATAATCACTGCTTCTTTTGTAGCAACATGCATTGTTACATATTCATTTTTTGTTTGATTTTCGTAGATGATTTTATTTGTGCAAAGAGTCGTATCAGTTTATTTACGGATTGATTAATTTTTCGTTTTACAGCCACGACAGAACAATCGTTATGCTCGTAAGAATTCTCAAGGCGGTAATAGCTCCATTTATACCCCTGCTCCTGAATATGACGATCCCGCTAACTGTGCCGAGGAAGATCAATATGTGAGGTTTTCTGCTTTCTCTATTCCATAAGTACCTAGAAGAACCAAGATATCAGTCAAGTCGTGTCAAGTATTTTACGTATTATGTTCTTTCCTAATTCTTCCTGCACAGAACATTATATTTCACCCTGCTAAAATAGCAATACAATAATTAAACATTTTATAATCTTCTGTGTAACTTATTCACTTACTATTCTGCGCAGAAAGGATTGAGAGCTTCATTTGCTTGTTGTTTTGTCAATGCATACAATTCTGTGGTGTTATGTCAACTGTGGATGGATGATAAGTGCAAAAATGTTCATTAATAATGTCATTTCATAAAAAAATGTCCTTTTTTGTTTGCTATAATAACTCTACACAGATGGTCCATCAAACCACAATTGATAGTTTCAAACTGTTCTCCTGAGATGTGTCAATTTTGCATTTATTATAAATATTGACCTAAAACCACAAAATTTACTGAATGGATCTGAAAACTGTTTTCTGTAGTTCTAACTTGTCTCTGTGGTCGTTATAGAAACCTTAACCTTTTCCACACTCGAACTTGTAACGTCAACAATCACCATGCAAAACTCAATCACATTTAAATTTGCATCTCAAATGTTATACATATGTACACTGTTAAACTGGATATATGATTCCATTGTAATCTCTAGTTTTGTTACATGCTTCGATTATGAGAAAGAGGGAGACATTACAGCGGATCTATCAGCAGTATTCAAATATATTATTATTACAGCCGTGTAGAAAGGGTTAAGAATAGTTTTCAGCCTCGAATCAGGTTGTCACGACTTGTATTACAATAACATTTGTTGGTTGTTTCCAGCGCAACCGTTACTCTCGTCCCGCATACGGCCGTGCCGGTGGCCCCGAATACGATGACCCCGCATCTTGCGCCCCTGAAGATGACCAGTACACCGGACAGTATGGAACCCCCTATGAACACTACGGATCCAGGCCCAGCTTTGGTAATTGAGAAATATCCATTTTGTCAATCTATATTTATCAACCCTTAATGATTTTCAATGTGCTGAAATATGGAGGCCTTTTTAATGAAATGTTTTAATTGTCCTAGCCAATGTGTTAGCCAATTCTTTTTTATCTATCTATTGATACCAAGTATTGTAGTAATCTTAGTAATACCTTCCTTAATTAATACACTTGCAGCACCTATTCTGCCGCTATAAGGAAGAACCACGTCATACATATATGTGATTTTAAATATTTTGACATTAGTGTTTCCATTGGGTTTTTGACACCAAATAAACATTTTCTTGTCTTAAAAAAACCACCGTCTATGGGAAACAATGTTACCTATTGCAATAAGAGGTTTTATGAATGAAATGGGAATTATATAATTGGTCAAAAATGTAATGGAAACACTGATGACAAAATATCTAATATTGCACACACGCGATTCTTTCTTATGATGGCATTATAATGACAGATTCACAGGCATCTTGTTTGAAAGATAGACATAATTATCAAGAAAAAAAATATTTATGTGAAATGTAATTATTCCAGCTGGTTCCGGCCGCAACCTGAGCGCCTCCCCAGAGCCCCCACCGCCGCCCCCACGCAACCAGCACCCCGGTCCCGGCGGCGACCCCAACGGCTCCTCCTTCAATGACTCCAAAGATTCCAACGAGATCTCTGAGGCCGAGTGCGACCAGCCCCGGGCGCTCTCAGGTAACTTCCGGAGACAGTGAAGACCAACAAACACCAGAGCGGCCCCATTGTGGTTTCTATAATCATCTCTATTTCAGCTTTCATTTACCCCCTTAATTGCGCTTGAATGCATTTTAACTTTACTAATGAAACAACATCAACAACAAACAGACTAGTCAATTTCACATTGTCATCAAATCGGCCATCAATGTCATTTTCAATTTTTTTACATTTTAACACGCCAGCTCGATTCTCGGCTGATCAGCGTTTATTCAAATTTATGTTGGGTTATTTGACCAGCTATCAAGCATAACAATCATTGAAAATTTGACCAAACCCTGACAAAAATGAGAATTAGCGGTTAATGCTTCGTTACAAGATTTTTATATAGTGGCAAATCGTGCCCTTGGAACAACAAGGCTCTATCTGACATGTCATGTGATAATGGGCTCTAAAAGATACTAATTTAGAGTTCAATATCGCATAACATTGTCGAGTAAGATAGAACCTTGTTGATCCAATGGAACAAAATGTAAAAAAAATTCTAATTTGCCTGTTGGTCGATGTGGCAATCTCAAATGTGACGGGGATTCGAACAAGTGGGCAATAAAGATGAATTTATTGCTGATTTGAAATGATGTTCATTCACATCTGTGTCAACCAAGGCAACCCAGTGCAGCCTTAAACCGATCCTATTTTAATAGTTAAGGCGTGTGAAACTAGGAAGAAAATCTAATTTGAAAAAAAAATTACTTTTGCATTTTCTCTAGCTTTTTATTTATAATTTTCAACAAATCTGCACTGTCACTATCACAGTAATTTACTCTTGAGTACTCAGTTCAATAGAATTTGCAGTTAAACCATAGGTACACCGAAAATCATGAGTAAATCCAAGAACTTTCATAGTAACCACCCTGTTAAACTCAAACAATTGACGTTTTTATTTAATGTGTGAATCATAAATCAATTTTCGTCACTAAAGCTGCAAATGTAAATCTGATATTATTTAACAATGACAACATTAATAAATCGCTAACCGTTCATCATTGGTATCCCCAACTAACTGACTTTGTGATTAATCATGTTTTTCGTGTAATAATACTATCTATTGCTATTTTATACACAACACATAATATAATCTATAATTATAACCATTTATGTGCTTTATATTTTGGTTTTGTTAAGAAAATTATTTTATTCTTTCTATTGGGAAATATTATCAAAAAAAATCATTTTTGTAGGTATTTACGTTTTTGTAACTAAAATTGCATGTCTGATAGCACAGGTGCATCTTAGCAAAACATAAAAAATGATAAAACATTACAAAAATACTTAAAATGACTTGAAAATTAAATTAAACTAATTTACACCTGATGTCGTATTTTATCATTAAATCTGTAGTTAATCGAAAGCACTTTTTTGTATTTTCGGATTTACATACTTGTATTAAATACGTAACTAGATAATGAATGCTAATTTTCAAAATACCCGTTTCAATCTCATTAAATTATTTTCACAATTAAATTCTCAAATTGAAGCTTTAGTTTGTAAATGAATTATTGCTAAACTTAATTTTACTTATTCAAAGTCATGTGATAGTTTTGCATCGATCGATTGATAATAAGGAACTCCAGTGAAAAATTCATACACCAATTCTGAATATATAAGTTTCATAATACATAATTATATATAGAATTTACAAATCGCTATTTTAAAGTTAATAAAATACCATCTCTTCATAACACCCTATTCGGATGGCACCATTGCTTTTTTGGCATCTGACATCACGCATAGAGTGTGATGTTGCTTTTGTATGGAAATTTTTATCTGTTGATTTTGTTTTTAATTAAATATGATTTTTTTTTTAGTGTTGGCGAAATTAAAATTTAATTTTGGTGACTTTAAGCCCTATGATTGTTGTTCAGTTTAAAAAAATATATTATTAATGAAATTAGTAAAATATTTTCATGGGCAAAATGACAACCAACCAATTGTCAGTATGGAAATTATGATAATGTTATTATAAATATTAATATTATTCTTGGAGTTAAAGTTTAAGGTATATAATTTTGTTACCTATGTTTAGTTAAATATAATATATATTAATTCTTGTTTTAACATCTGAACACAACCTCAAAAACGAGGTTCGGGATATTAGAAAGACGGAAAAAATAAACTAAAGTGGGGCTATTGTTCCATTTTTACACTTTAATACATTGCAAAAACAATAGTGACGAGATGCTGATATTTTACAATGTGTCCTTCAATGAAAAGTAGTTAAATTTTTTTTAATTAAAAATGTCTCTAATATTTGTATACAAAATCGAGTCGTGAATCTCTCTAACTGCAAACTTGATGGCCCAGTGACGTCAATTTAAGTCAAGACGACACTATTGATCAAAACAAAAAATTGACTGGAGTTCCTTATTAATTATCACACCTTCAATCATTTTATTGCAATGTAATGTTTGTCGCAATGTAATGTCTGCTTTGGTAAAGTTACATATTTGCTATTTCAAAGCTCTCTGATTTATCAACAAATTTATTTCAGTTAATATTGACAGCACACCAACACGCACATTACCAATATCTTTGGAAGTTGCAGTGTAAATAAATAAATTAAATATTGGCCTGTTTATTTTACTTAAATTAATTTTAATATATCTCCAAAACAGAAGGGGTCTGTAAAATTACTTAACTTTTATTTATAAATGTTAGAAATTCTTGAATTAATCGTTATTCATTTCTTCAGTAATTTATGGTTCTGCCGCTGAGAGCTCCGTTGTAACCTGTTTTTCTGTTTCATTGTTCGTTTATGGGAAAGTGAGATAGGTTATAACGGAGTTATCAACGATACACCTTTAATATACATATCCTTTTGGTGTTGATAAATTGGTGTGAGCTACGTTTGTGTTCTCTATTTGTCTGATAGTATTGTATTGTTGACTATTTTGTGATGTTGTAATTATTTTCCAGTAAGAGCGCACAATCCCAAGGATGGCATGACCACCGAGGAAATGCGAAAACTCATCGAAAGGTCAGTCAATGTTGACAGCCTTTCCTAATACATACATACATATCCACCTGCCTTGTTTTTGTTTCATCTGTGTCTCACTATCGCCCACCGACCGGCGGGCAGCACGGTGTCAATCCATGGATAGGTGGGCGGAAAAAGCTTGGGTGGCACTCATTCATCAGGATACAATGATGACTGATAATTGTAATATCATCATGTGCTCCGTATTAACTCATTCTCTTTTTGCACAGACCTTTGATCCTTACCTACATGGTAATAAAGGTATTTTCTTTTTCACATTATTGTATCTAACTTTTCCTGGAAAGTTCAAGAATTGCATATTCAATCATTCCCATTAATTAATAGAGTTTGATTCTCTATTTGTGTTTTTTAGCAGAAAACACCCTCAAGGTGATGTTTTACAAAAATGGCACTACAAATTAACCATATTCTGTTTTTGACTGAAAAACTCTAATCAAACGAGATGAGATAGTGCAAAATTATTTTTAATGAACTTTTTATAACATTTTTAGAAACTGCATTCACTTAAAAATCTATCAAGATTAAGTTTCTAACAATGTTGTGGAATAAAATGAAATATGTCTTTTTAAATGTAATTGTAACTCTTGTGTCATTTTATATTATCTTTGGTTCCATGACAATCCGTTAATCAGGAAACCGTAAGTCTGAGTGTTGCATGAAGTAAATTAACCGTTGCTTAGTATTTCCCTACCATTTTTGTTCATTTAATTGTTTATTTTATATTTTTGTTTTTAACATTTATTTGTCTCACTAATATGATTACATTTATTTATTAACCTAGCTTGGTTGAGTAAAATTTTACTCAATCTGCCTATATAATATATGAAATATACACACATTTTCCCCGTGTCAAGTAAGTAAATGAGAAAAGCATGATTTTGTATGCCTTTTACCCAAATATAATAAAATATCATCAAGGTATAAATCTACATACAAATGTACTCTTGTAGATTTTGTTTAAAACCCTTTATTATACATAGAATAGATGAATAGAACCCTTGAACCCTTCCACATCATGGCTTTGTACTGGTTGCTGGCTGCCGCCCTCCCGAGGAGAATGTGTGGTGCAATGATGCAATGTGCGTGTGTTGTATTACAGAAACGAAGCAGCAAACCCCCACCAACAATTCCAAAGCAGCGGGGGACTCACAACCTACGATACTGTGGCAGTGTAATCTGTAAGGACCCGTTGCCGCCTCTCGTCGCCATTCAACAAGACCTGCGCTCTTTACAATTTACCCGTTGGCGTGAATGTTTGACATTCTGTCGATGATGCCACATTATGTTTAGATATTATTTGATAATTTGCAGATAGTGTCATGGCCGTTCTCGCGTAACCTCCCAAATATGGTTTCAATCATTTGAGTAACTATAACAATTTTGCTCTGATATATTAATATACATATACGATTAAATTTTCAAATACCTAATTATCTAGTCTGTTTAAAATGAATATTGCTAATCTATTAATGTAATCATCATTATATGGATGTTTTCACTCTAGTGGAATTAAGAAGTATTAACCGTTCTATATTAATTATCGTAACGTAGTTTAAATTAAAATTTCATGTCAATCTTCTTTGAAAGTTTGAAGTAGTGTGTGTTTTGATCTTTGCCAACTTATCCCTGCGAGATGTTATGATATTCGAGATGGTTGTGTATGGCTTTTCAAAAGCAATATTTTGTTATTCAACTATTATTTTATTGTTAGTTAGCTATTTCTTTTCTAAGTGGCATTCACTATACTCCGGTGAAGCGCAACACAATCCTATTGACAGTTGTGCCATACTTTGTTGTATATTTTGAAACGATATTTTTTTATAATTATTGTAATTTTATTTCCCACCCTTTTATATTTAAAGTTTTTATGAAATATGCCATTGTAAAATATTTTTTATCAGGTGCTTATTATGTATTTTGACGGGAAAAAAGTAAAGGGTAATTGTGTGAAGATGACATGGCCAAAATAGCTATTTATTGCTTGCAATTACCTCAGGTGTAATTTGTGGGTTCTTTGTATGATGTTCTTGTGACTTGATGTTTTGCTATAATTCCAATATGGCAAATGCTCACAGTTTATTAAATGAATTAAAACTCAACGGATAAATCTTTCGATTCATTCAAAGTTTTGGCCAAATCATTTGAAACAATTTGTGTAAAATTTTAGGAAAGGATTGCATGATGTTTACCTTCCGAGATAGGGAATTTAAATATTACACGGTTAGCTGCAATTTTGTATGATAAAATTACTTTGCTTAATTTAATGTTTTCTTAGATGACTAATTTTCTCTCATTTTCTGTATAAATTAAGCTCAACATTAATGTGATATTTTCATCCAGTGTTAGAGAATTGTGTCACTTTTCTACAACTTTTTATATTACTACACACCAAACTGCTTGGCCGCGTGAAAACCCACCGGCAAGTTGACTTCTTGGGATATTTTCAACCAGAAATTAGCTTTGTATTGTTTAACGTTTATGTTCATTGTGTTAAATATTTTTGATGGCATTGATTACATAAAATTAGGAATAATAAACGTAGAAACTTATCTTAACCTAATAAACTTTGTAGTAAATAGTATACTGAAATATTTATCCAATATTGATATTATATACTGTAATCTTTGCTAATACATTTTACACAGGAATATTTTGAAGACAATTTTCCCATACCGGAAACGCTGATTGAATATTTCAGTTTCCCCAGACTAAGATAGACAGTGATAACATCAACTGCGCTACAAACTATGCATTTGACTTTTAGACCAATAAGACCTTGACAGTCGTTCAATTATTTGAATAATGCTTACCACTATAATATGATATAGTTTGAAATATTCTTCTAGGTTAAGTGTGCGACATCATCTGGCCTGTGCCACGATGCATTCGCTATTTGTATAGGTTTAAAGTAATCCTCGATCCCCTGGAGGCGTGTAGCCGGAATAGCGAGTGGGGGTGGTCCTCGGCAGACCACAGAATAAGAAGTCTGAATGAATTGCTCTCGATAGCTAGCTTGTCTGATAACTCAGAAGTTTGAAATGAGGTTATACTAGCTCGTCTAATAACTAAGAAGTTTGAAATGAGGTTATACTAGCTCGTCTAATAACTAAGAAGTTTGAAATGAGGTTTTACTAGCTCGTCTAATAACTAAGAAGTTTGAAATGAGGTTATAAGTAATCCCCGATCACTTTATTCATATTTTAATCTCTTCATAGCAACATTAGCTAAGATATTAATATTGTATGTCATAAAATATAATCTGTATGTCAAATATACACAAATAAATGTTTTTCAATGCGTGTTTTGTCGTAGATATTGTAAGATGCTTGCTTATTACACATGCGTTTCCATTTAATATTTATTGTATAATTTTCTAAATTCCTTTTTTGTATATGTAATCGTTTAAGTTGCTATCTATTCTTGTGTATTCATACTGTGGGGTTTGTTTGAACCTTTGATTTCACTTTGGATACAAATAGAATTTCAACCCTTGAAAGCTCATGGATGAGATCTCCCGAGGTTTCCTTCAGCACGACGTGTTCGTATCGAGTACGACACGCGGTTTGAGCCAGTATGCATCACTCCCCGGCGTCTGAATGTGATTGTAACCTATAACCTAATGCAAGTTGTACCAAAGTGTTTTTGTAATTTTATTTGTCAATAAATCAATCAAATTAATCATTATTTCATTGAATTATTACCTGGCTTCAACTGACTTTCAACATTATTTTTTCTTATTGATAAATATGGAGCAGACAATATGACATCTGGTCTTATGGATAGTTAAATAAGTATTTCTATACTCCATAACTGAAAATACATACATACATAAATGCATTTACCTAGAAGATCCACACAAAAACTGTGCAAATTATGATGCCGAAGCTCACAGATACCCCAAAAGATTTTATTTTTTATAATTAAGATTTGATGAACTACTTGTCAATGATTGTTTCTTCCCATCAGAAGCATTCAGTTAAATCGCCATTTCATATTACAATACCTAAAACAGTCTGACATTCAAAAGTAGATAAAAATTTAGGGCGCTACAATCGTTTAAAAGGTTTTAACCCTTTAGGTGCCACATGTATTTTTAAAAAATGCTGGAGAAGTGTTGATAATCCATGAATATGTATTTTTTTTATTTTTAGACACATGTTTTCAATAATGTGACGTAATTTTAGAACCGTGGGTAAAGCGTGACGAATTTTATGGCTCGAGCTATATATCGTTCTGTGGCACTCAAGTACAAGAATGTATCGGAACGATATATCGTTCGGAGGCACCTAAAGGGTTAAACGAACACACCAAGATGGCTCATTGGAAAATTAAAGTAATTTAAAAAAAGCACAATGGTCCAATGCATATCGTTTACTTTAACCAAAAATATTAAAAATTGGTGGTACTTTCCGAAAGGAGATGATTCTACATCACATTCTAAGACAATTTTATATACTTGTAACACCGACATACATAGCCAGCAATGGAATACAATTGGCAGCCTTGAATTAGAAGAAAGATGCCGGCCGAGAAGGAGGGAATGATTTCACAGGCACTTCCGCCCACCCCTCGCTCGAGTGAGGAAAGATATAATACAACCTTATATGATGTGAACTTGTGCTAGAATCGCCAATAAACAGTTATATACACATTTACAGACTATTATTTGACATTCCCTGCATAACAAACCAGATAAGTGTTACAATACATGTATGCATAAACTTTTTTATTATTTAACACAAATTGTAATCAGTATTCAACGCTCCAGCAAGACTCACCGGCGTATCTAAATATTCTCACATTTCAGAGCATCTCAAAAATCTCTACTGGCTAGAATCCAGTTCAAGCTCTGCTGGATGGTATTTAAGTCACTTAACGGAATGGCTCCGGCTTACTTACCAGAACTGTGTATTACCAATTCATCATTCAGCAGCGTCATCAGCTATCGGGAGGTTGAAGGAACCAAAGCGCACACCTAATACTAAGTTTGGTGATCGTGCTATCGGAGTGTCAGGACCTAAAGCCTGGAATGAACTGCCGCACGACTTAAGAATTATCAAAGACTCGACAGAATTCAGAACTAAACTTAAAACTCATCTTTTCAGACAATCGTATCCATATATTGAAGAAATGCACCCGTAAATTGCTTAGCTAGGGGTAGCCGGTTAGCACTTACTTAAAGTCATTAAATAGAAAAAGTTTAAAAATTCACGCATCGGTTCGCAAATGCGTCCACAGCCTGCAACACTGTAAATAACTAAAAGTGTAAAAATAAATAAAAAATGTTAATATCTATTAAAAGCTTCTTACGCTTTTTAAGGTCATTTTATAAATATTTTCCAGTCATAAAATTATAAATACTTCAATAAATACCAACTCTTCTTGTGTCACCAATCTTCTAATAAATGTAACATCAATAGAAAAATAGAAAAGGAGGATAAAATAGCAACTGTAAAACTAGTCTCTATACTTAAATTTTCTAATAAAACTGTGTTCCTCTGAGGGGACCTGCCAGGTAAGTATGTTTTTCTGTATCTGTTTGTATAGAGAATAGGAAGTAATATTTGTACAGTGCCCTTGAGGTGATTTTTCACAAAAACGGCAATATACATATCATCCAATTATTATTATTATTATTTGCAAGGAAAGGCATTTTTTTATTTATTTATTTCTGTAATTTATGTTTAAAAATACCCATTTATTAGATGTTAAATCAAAATAAAACAAAAATTAATTTACAGATCAAAATTATACATTTTAAAAACGTTAATAAATTAATAACAATTACTTGGTTTAAACCACTTAAACAAAGTAATTGTTATTAATTATAAAGGATGGTGGGTATCAATAAAAAGATGCCGTTGGTTAATAAACAATAATTATTTATAATTTATAGTTGTACGGCTATGGATTTACACGAGTTGTTGATTAATTGGAGGAGTCACAAGATGCTTATGACGAAGCCTTGATAATTTCCTCGGCGACTTCTACGGCAATCTGCGCCTCGGCCTTGGCCTGAAAAGAACATCAAGCAAATTATTTATAAGATAGTATTAGAAAAAATAATACTATTACATAGAAATGGTCTTTGTAAAACCACAGGTCCCAAAAAAAAACTATTCTTAAAAAATACAGTATCAAATCTCCAACCCCAAAACTTAATGTTGAGAGAACCAGGCTTTCAACATTGAGCTTGATAAAATTAAACAATATAATTTCGATTGTGATGTGAGTACATAACATGTAACATTCTAATTATAAAATTCAATAAGAAATGGTGGTGAAATGGTCAGTATAGTTGCCTTCCAAGCAGTTGATCGGAGTTCGATTCTCTGGCGTGGCAATATTTAAAAATTATAATTTTAAATTTATTTTTATTTCAAACATTAAAACTTCCAACTTCACTAATCCTTCAATTATAATATGCCATGATTTTTTCCCAGATCTGCGCTAGTGTTTAAACAAAAAGAATAATTTTTGGCAAACGATAGATTATACTTGTAATTTAAATATATGCATGGTTTTAATTTGTTGGTAAGTTTAGTATTAAAAATGGAAGTTCAGTATTCAGAGAAAGAATAATATATTATTTGGGGAGGGATATTATGCAACTAAATAAAGTTCATTGCAGGTTTGCTCGGTTACTCAATCATTTGAAAAAAAATAAAGTTAACATTTTGATAACATGCGTTACGAAAAGCACGGTTCAAGTATTCAGGATTGAGAAAAAAGGGTGCATTATTGTCATTTAACCATACTGCAAAAGTTGAATAGTTATAATATATATTTTAAAATGCACATAAGGTTCCCTTCGCACTTTAAAAAGTTTTGTCTTTCAAATTCTTTAAAACTAAAAAAGATTAGGTTTCTGAGTTTTTATTGCATTTACATTTTTACATAAACACAGGTTAATTAATATACATCAAACTTTGTCTCATTATTTTTACAGTATAGCCAATTATAATAATGCACGTGGAACCTCGCTTAATGAGCATAATTCATCACAGAATCTTATTTATAACGCGAAACACTCGTTAAGCAAAACAATTTTTCACACATGAATCAATTTAAAATACGTTCAATGCTGAAAAAAAATTATATATCATTAAGAGGTGTAATTTATTATTTATGATACCTAATTCTTTTTTACTAGAAAGCTGTCTAGAGACATTTGTTTTGGACGAAGCTTCAAAATTTTGTAAAAATGTGACACGGCTAAATCATTAAATAACAGCCACTGCCTTATTAGGATGATGCTCCTCAATGTACGATGTAACAGTTTCCCATTTCCCTTATTGCTGGGGAAGGTGTTGCTATGCTTTGCTGTTACCTCACCCCTGACAAACTCTCCTCCACTGAAACACAATGCAACTCCATAAGATCTTTGGTGGTCAGCTTCTGGCTGTGCTCATCCATTTCCACCTCTTATCCAGCCACCTTCAGCCCTATGATGTTGGTCAAAGACACAATCTCACTGACCACATGTTTCACCGGCACTGTCTCAAACCCCTCAAAGTCACATTCAACAACACTTCTTCGGGTCCTTTCAGTTACTTCAAAACAACGCTTGAAGAGTGCTTTAGTGTAGAGCTTCTAAAAGTTAGAAATGACCTGCTGGTTCATAGGCTGGAGTGGCGTTGGGAGACAGAAACTGGATCTTGAAAAGGAGAGCTTGTGCTTAGGTTTTACAATCCGAGATTTCCTGATATTCTCGTCACTCGTTATGCGAAACTAATCATGTTAAGCGGGTAATTTTTTTACAATTTGTTTTGCTTGTAATGCAAATTAGGCATTATGGGGGGTGCCCATTAAGGGAGATTCCACTGTATATGTATGCAGTATGCCTGATCAATATTTAAATGTAATATAATACGTACAAGGTCGGTGGAAGCAGAGTTGAGTTCCTGCTGAGCTTTGGAGAGCGCCTCCTGGGCAGCCGAGCGGTCAAGGCTCTCCAAGGGGTGTGCCTCTTCGGCTAATACCTGCAAATTAAATCATAAATGCATTATAACCCACATTATTTTTTAATCTAACGGAGATGTCTTACTAGGTCATTTCCATCCCATTATCACACTGATAAATTATGAAAATTGTGGACAAGAATGAATCTCACAATATGTATAAGAAAATTTTGCTGCATGCTCATTAAGTTAAGAAAGCCATTGTAAAACGAGATGGCTTCAACGTGATAACAAGCCATTATGATATCTTCTAAAAGCGTATGAAAGTATTCAAATGAATATTGGAGTGTAATACGCGGTAACCAAAATACTTTATTTTGTATTCAGTTTAAATAAGTTTTATACCTGGACAGAGGAATCGTCGTTGATTGTGATTGTTCCGGAAGACACAAAGATCTTGTTGACTTTGCCATCATTCTCATATACGGTGACTACTCCTGGCTTCAGCACGGCTGAAAATCAAACATAAGCTGTTAAAAAGACGACTTTAATAAATAATATTGATAGAACCACATGATTCTGTAGCACCACTTACAAAGAAAACAACAGTAAATATTAGGAATAATTTTATGTTAACTGAATAAAGGAATGAACATTATTAGAAATTTAGGAAGAAATTCACTCTACTGTTTTAATCAATCAGATTTATTGTTATTATTACATATACATTACGTATTCGATTAGATACTCTGCTGGGAACCGGCATGCACAGTGCTGGTGTAAACTGTGCGACTCAACTTTAATATTAGATTTACAGAATTTAATACTTCATTTGTATTAAAGAAACACTATGAAACAACTCACCCAGTGTTGGCACATGCATGGGCAGGATACCGAAAGCTCCGCTGAAAGATGGAACATCTACTTGCTTGACATTGGCGGCATCGTAGAACACCTAGAATCAGCCAAGATAAAATTAGACAATTACTTAGTATTTCCAATAACAGGAATATTTATAAAAAGGTACAAAAACTAGGGTAAGAATGGTAATGAATCTAAAGACTCGTAATGTTTCGATGCTGTAAACTAGCAGAAACAAGAAAATATTGTACTTAAATAGCAGAGGTGTGCAGTCCACAGGTGCTGTTAAGCTGGGTGTGTCCCTGTTAAATAGTATAATGTAGCGGCGGTTATTTAACCCCTTGAAGCATAGTGGTATCAAAAATAATCCACCTTTTTTATCTTTTGCTGCATGGTGGGATGTAATTTATACCACTTCGAAAAATTAAAACCACTTGAAACACAGCGGTTTAAATTAAGTCCCGCCCACTCCAACGGCTTACTATATCGGCCAATAGATGGTACATACGTACTTTTGTTTCAAATCTTGTGCCTCAAAGGGTTAATAAGGGCAATCGGGTATGTGCCCAGCTAATTTTTAACAAATTACTTCTAATAAATACTACTTTAAAAACAAAAGATCGAGTTTATATTTAGCGGCAAAGTTACAAGGTGACATGTTATTTTGTTAATAATTACTGCCATCTGTTGACATGTTTTATAAATAGTGACATTCACCTAGCAGTCAGCGGACCCTGATACATACGTCTTATTTCTTCTAGCTAGTGTGGCACATCTTAAATGATGACCAAACATTGGGTCCCTGCGCATTCAAGATTGAATTATTTTCTATGGGAACCGGGCTCTAGCATATTTTGCACTTGTATGGAATAGAGCAACCCACAAAAAAATTGTTTCTACTTCTCGCAATTCTCACTTCTTAGTTTTATACTACATACGAAATACATGAATCAAAATAGCTTTTTTACTTTTTAGAGGAAGATTATCCGTGGATTGGTTAAAAACGATAAATAAATATTTGCAACAGTGTCTTCATGTTGTGTTTGTTACAGGATAACGAGTTTATTAAATACATAATAATACATTAACAATTTATTTGTTATTATAATAATTATGATTATTTTTGAAAACAGCTATTTTTGTTTTGTCTTCCGTGTCCATTATTATTTATTTCTTAATTTGCCTACGCACCTATGTCATTTTTATGGACGCTGAGTGGAGGGTAAAAAAAGACCAACGGGACACTGTGCTCCCAAGCGGTCACCCATCCAAGTATTGACCGCACCCAATGTTGCTTAACTTCGGTGATCAGACGAGAACCGGTGTATTCAACACGGTGTGGTCGTTGGTGAATAATCTCTTATTAATTGATGATCATTTATTAATTGTCTTACACGAATAAAATTATTCAATCGATATAGGTAGCTTATGAATTTTAGTACCTCACATATTATATGATTAAACTACATTAGAAATTGTGTAGTTTTTTACATATCAGAGTTCTATTTTTTTTCATTTTTATAGCTTTATTTCTTAGGTCGCCCCACGGTTACCCACGAGCCGCCACTGGTATAATGAAGATTAAAGACTACAGTCACAGACACTTGTATTTATGCCGTAGATAAGCAGTTCCACCATCGGATTTTACAATGTCAACTATCTCAAAATGCAGCAGTTTTAATGCAGTGGTTTTTTTATAGTGAGTTTGATGATCACCAACGTTCCAGCCGCATATTGGTACCTACTGTATAACACTTATAATATATAATTCAGTCAAAGGAAGAATACTATGCATTGTTTTTCTTCACATTATTAGAGCAAATATGAGTTATGTATTGAATTTACTAATAGTGTTGGTTACCTGGTTGGCAGCGACGAAGGTGAAAGACATCTCATCAGCGAAAGCCCTGCTCTGCATGGCGCGCATAGCCCCCATACGCCCCGCCAATAATCGAGCTCCACGGATTGTAAAAGCCATTTTTAATCTAAAAGAAGCAAACAAAATTATTAAAATTTCATATTACTACATCTACCGATGATAAAGTTAGCCTAGCTGAAGTCGAATCTCCTGACATACAGAATCAATAACGGAGATGAATCGTTTGAACAATAATTTTATAATAAATACAAAATTACAACGTTACAACTATCGAAACACTGAAATATAAGACGAGAATAGGGAGATCTATGTATGTTTTCAATTTTTCAGGTATAATTCACGCCACAAACCTATTCTTTTTGTAAAGTTATGTAATGAAAATGAAGGTTATGTTTTGGACCAGAACTGGAGAAAAATATTATAAATTATAATTTAAAGAGATCATAGAGGATTATTACATAAAAGAGTTAACACGAATGAAAAATATATTTAAATAACCTATCAAAAATACCTGAAAAAGCCCGGTTGACAGAAAGATAAAAAGATGGAGGAACGAAATGTGAAGTTAGTCACAATTGATAATCGAAACTGTCAGTTTGACCAACATTAAAATCATGTAAAGTGAGTTCAGATAAATCAAAGTGCACGCGTTCAGAAAATCATTTTATTGCCTAGCGTTGGGCGCCCTGCAACCAAATCGTAAAAAAATTACGGGAATAATAAATTTGTTCAAAGCTTTGGAATAAGTTAATGATTTTCTCGCATAATATTTTTACTTTGCTAATTTCTTTACAGTTTTACTTTGCTGTTTTCTTTAATTAAAAAAATAATAAAATTTTCAGGTTTTTTGCAGGACCAGACGTATTTCTAAAGTTAATTTTCAATCAATGACGTTGATTTATTCAGATGCATTTTAGAAATATATGAATCTATGTTATGGAATCTAAATTAACCAGCACGTCCTGCAAGTATACATTCGACACATTCAACTAAGTAGATGATATTTTATTATATTATAACCCAGCCACCGGTAAAAAAACATATCTGCAATCTGTATAGCATTGAAGATATAAATTGCGGAATCCAAGCATTGTAGGAGGAATACGAAACCACCTAAATCAGAACTTACCATAATAGTCTGCATAATAATAATAAAATAATATCGAGTGCACCGAGTTCGTGAATAATCAATAACTTTAAAATGATACATTGGGAGTAATTTTGATCCTGTATTTGGTTATACGAGTAATCAATAATTTTAAAATGATACATTGGGAGTAATTTTGATCCTGTATTTGGTTATACGAGTAATCAATAATTTTAAAATGATACATTGGGAGTAATTTTGATCCTGTATTTGGTTATACGAGTAATCAATAATTTTAAAATGATACATTGGGAGTAATTTTGATCCTGTATTTGGTTATACTCGTAATGTTAATGTGTTTTTATCATTAAGAGACATCATTTTGACATGTTATGTTTTTTTTCTTATCCAGAAAATAGTGCCAATGTGGGGTATATAATCTGGGAACAATTATAATTATTACCTTATAGTTTTATTGAAGTCCATACTTATAATCCTTATCGTTCCTACTTGGTTCCTACCTCGATATTCCAATAATAATACTTGTATGATTTGTATAGCGCCGTTTTTGTGAAAAATCACCTCAAGGGCGCTATAAAAATAATGTACGATGGCCGAGATGGCATTGATGCCAACCAAGCAGGGCATTATAATTTCTTGATGTTAATTTTTAAATACTGTTTTAATTCTACCCAAAATTATATATTTAAAAAAACATATAATCAGAATCGGCGTTTGCTGATCTATATATATATATATATATGATACGAATATATATTTTTTCACTGGAATTCTTTACCGTTCTGCAATAGGCAACAAAATGCAATTTATCTTGCTCATTGACGGGCACCTTAACATACAAACCCTGAAACGCATTTCATATAGTCATAAAAACGACTCATTCTCACGGGTCAAATGTCAATTGCGTACAAATGTTGGGCGCGCGTTTGGCGGATTTTTCAACTCTGCACCGATGCCGAAGTAATCAAACGATAGTTCAGGAAACGCTAATTCTTCGGAGAATCTTCAATTGAATTACCGGTAAAACAAGGACACCATTCCCATCTGACGTCTGTACTACAAAGATTGCAATCCGTCCATTTCTGCACAAGGTCAATAGTTTTTTCAAGAATTTTTGGACTTCAGACCAGAGGTGGCTGCCAAATTCAGCAGTGGGGTGCACTTGCGATTTGTACGGGGTCAGAGCAATTGTGTAATATTAAAGTATCTGGGGGTCCTGTATAGTACGACCAGCTTCTGAGAGGCTAACTAGATTCTGGCTTCGATGCTTCGATGGAGCTCCCGTTCCTGAGACGTCACTTAGAGTTAGGTACACCGACCATATTAATGGAAGACTTGTTGAGAAGATTGCTTTCCTTGAAGAAGTCCCTTTAGACGTAATCAGACATGATTGGGTATTTGAAACATTAAATTCGACGAGGTTATTCTTACCCTAAGACTAAACCCTCTCGAGGTAACTGTCCATTATCTGCTTCAAAGCCCTGGATCTTGTCAAACAAGAAGCTATCATGGACTGTGCTGTCATTTGGGTAACAATGACTTGGTGCACACAACAAAAGGCCATTGATGTGTAACAAAACCAAGATTGGAGATAGAACCGATCCCTGTGGAACGCCAGTATTTATTGAATGCGAGGAAAGGGTGAAACCGTCAGCAACCGTCTGAATTGACCGCTCCTTTACAAAGTCAGCGATTCGCAGAAAGATATGGGAAGTCCGTAAGAAGACAGTTTTTTTAACAAGTCTTTGCCAAACCCTGTCAAAATCCTTGGAAATGTCGAGTGCTGCCGTTTGAGTAACAGAGAAATGGGTATAAGGAGAATAGGTATATGATGCAAAAGTGAATTTTAGAAGACGTCGGGGACGCCTGAGGAAGATATGGCACGACCAAGTTAATGAAATACTTGAATCGGGTCATACCAGGTGTCAGAATAAATCCGTAAACTTTTAAAAATAAGACTTGCAACTCTCTGCCACTAATAAGCATGGTTATTGACAGTATTTTCTCATCAGTAACTATTTTTTTTTAAATTTGGACTTGCATCCGCATGGTTCTCCGGTACAAAAATTGTACCTACGATGAACACACCTACACCTTGCACAGGTAAAATAATACCCATAGGCTCCCAGAATGTGGTAAGAACCGCATTATATCAAAGTCGGCTAGAAAATCAATTATTTCTAAATAGGTTAGCGATTACTTAACGAGTACATAGCAATATTTATAAAGTATCAAAGATCATCGACATTATTGTTATTTTATGCTTAGCTACGTGATACAATGTTGTGTGGGTGTGGGTAGATACCTATTCAGTACAATATTATTATTCAAAAATAGGTACAGGTGGACATTTTAACTTAACTTTGCAGTCGGTGGCTAACTAACTAACTAACCATCACGCCGTTTCCCCCCAAGGGTAGGCAGAGATGACGGACCGCCAAACAACTCGATCTTAAAAACATATGACCGGTTTCGGTTAATATTATTTCAATAAAGTGGTTTTAAATAAAGAACTTCTTTTTAAACAAAGAACTTCTTTTTAAACAAAGAACTTCCCTTTAAACAAAGTCATAACCATTTTAAAACCTTACGTTTATTTGAAAATACATAGATTTCAAATGTTTTTCTCCCCATCTAGAGTGAACAAAAATTGACGGTTTTAGTTTTCCAATTGCTGGTATAATGCTAGATTTAGATTTTAGCTCCTCATTTCGGCTGTAGCCATTTTTATATTTTGAAATACGATTTTTTTTTGTTTAATCTCGACCAAATTTTTTCTCTCAATTTTTTGTTTAATTTAAGTTTTGAAGGTGTATTTTTATTGTATAATTTTAATGTAATTTATAATGAATTAATAAATTGTTATATTTTTTATATGATTTGTCATTTTACGTGAACACGCTCTCTGAGACCTAATGTTCTTTCAAATAAAAGTAACAATAACTTATATTTCTAATATTGGAAAAAAAACGATTTCAAACTATTTAGAATAATTTGAACCACTATCGGGTGTGCATAAACACATTCAAACGTGCACTCTTTTAAACGATTCGCCCGTACATCCGTGTTGTTCACGGGTAATAGTCATGAACATGCATACATTCTGAGTTATTGATATTGCGTTTGGCTAGTTTTGAAAACGATAAAAATAATAAATACATCTTTGAAGATTTCTATTATTATTATAATTTGTCACGACACATGTACACTGGCGTAGCACGATTTCAAAAAAGTGTGCGATTTAGAGGTGAAAAAAATAATTGTAAGAATGAATACACCAGGAGATGGTGTAATAGGTGACCGGATATATCAACGCACGTATGAATCGGCACACTTTTTAAAAGTGATATAAAGTCATTAATAGTACGAAAAAAACTAGCCCAAAAACCTACCCTATTTAAAAAAAAATGAATTTGGTTAGGTGAGATTAGGTTTTTCTTCTTATTTTAATTTACGTTTGTTGATTTAGCATGGAACCGGCCAATATTATTATAAAAATTAACAGATACTATACCGCTACTATATTGGGTTGTGAGAAGGGGTTAGCCGGTAAATAATTAGATATTCGCAAAACAAAAAAAAACATTGTATTGCGATTCGCTTGTTGATACCTTAAGCATCAAAAACTCTTGAGCTTGAAAATGTATACAGGTTTTTCTGTCTAGAAATTAAAGATTTATTTTTTTCTGCTTCCGACGTCATTGTCATTTCAATTATGAGTTTTGAAGCTTTGATATCTTACTAATAACACTAATATTATTTTATCATTCCGGTTGGAGTCTAGTAAGATTATTTTAATTGTAATTTTCTACTAAAATTTTCTACGTGTATATTCCTGTATATAGCAGAAATACCCGGCGATGCCCGGGGTTGTGAATAGTTTGAAGTAAAGTTTTGAGGTTGTGATGTGTTACCCCTACTCAGTAATAATCCTCTTATTTTGAACGTCGAATGTGCAAAATTTCGTCAAAAAGTACCAAAATTCTATTTTAAGGGGTGGGGGTTGGTTTTTGAAATCTTATGTAGACAGTAACCTTCCTCTTGTTTTTAAGGTCAAGCGTGTGAAATTTCATCAAACTCGGAACAAAATTGTAGAATTGTATACAAAATAAACAAACACCATCCGGAACACTCTTATTTATATATATATATAGATATAGGTACATATAAGTGACGAGGTCCTCCAATTATTAGATACCTATCTACAAATGAGAGGATTTAGTAAAATAATTTCAGTATATCTACCATAAATTGTACAAGTATTTTTTCGCATGGAAGACTCTTATAGTATGTACGAATTGACTATGTTTCATATTATACATATAGCGATACCTTAGTTCAATAGGGAAATAACCCAAAATTTCTGGGTTTTGAGTTAATGATGAAAAATGGTAAAGAAACTCCCCCTTTTCATATTTAAATAAAAAAGTCTTATTCGTCCTAATTATGTAGTTAGATAAATCTTTATGGAATTATAATGAAATCAGTACATTCTTAGTTCAATGGATAAACACGTCAAATGTTTCCGCTTTGAACTTAATAAATGTAGCCATTTACACCTATGATAAATTACTTACATGTTGCATCTATTGCTATGTTATAGGTGGATCAAATAACTTTACATCGGAGCGATGTCTTTATGAAAAATTTTCAAATCCAGTTTTCTCAAAATGAGGTATTTTGAGTTAGTTCCATATTGAACTAAGGCATCGATATATTATTTTCAATACTGACAAATTGCACTACGTGTCTACAGTCTTGTTTTATAGTTTCAATGTGATTGATTAATAGAATGAATGTAGCAAGCGTTGAAATCAAAAGTCAACGAAGAAGACAGCAATGTCATACAAAAAAGATTTATGATTTATGATTACATAAAAGCGTGTAATGAATTATGAATTAATTTTAATAAATAATAATTTGTCGGTTATCAAAAGGCATTCAATTTCAGCCGCAATGATATCTTTCTTAGTTTCTTTTTTTAAAGAAAAAAAAAATAATACGTAACACTTTTAACAACAATTCAGTACCTACCTACTTTTACGAAAAAAAAATCTTATAGTTTTCCTAAAAACTAATATTTCTCGATAATAAAAATAAATTAAAAAAAAAACTATTGTGGTAAACTGGAAAAAAGAGATGTGCTGTATTTAATAAGGTTGAACTTATTTTGACATTTGAATCCGGTAAGTGGCAGCCAGTCAAACAGACCTCTCACCTCTTTCAATAATCATTTCTCACATTTGTTTCAGAGCGATTTCACGATCGTAACTATTACGTCTGAAATGATAAAGAACACTTGTCACGAGTGTCCACTTCCAAT
>JAHDVE020009873.1:0-15245 GCA_022606495.2 Halesus radiatus | reverse complement strand
TTTAAAATTAGTATGAAAACATTGAACCCGCCATGTTGTATTTAGGTTAGCCTATAGATATACCACTCTGGTTAGCCATAGATTACATACTTTTAAAAAAGGCTTGATTTGGTAGAACGTTTCAAAAATGGAAAACAGAAGTAGGTACCTACTTAACAACTTTAATATTTAGATGTATTGTTCAGAATAAAATAAAATTTCGAAAGAATGTTTCTTTGTTTCTGTATTTAGAGATGGTAATACAAGGTGGCGCAAAACTACCGTTATGGTATGGAATGAAATGGCATAATCAAGCCGTTGTTGGTAGTCTATCGGCTTCAATTCTTGCACAAGCTGAACCTTATACGGGAACATGTGCAATGTGGCCAAAATCCTCTGAACGGACCTCCGCGATAGTCCCAGTTGTGCGGAACGTCTTCTTGTTGATGTTTCTGGACTGTCCTGCACACTATCCACAACACGTTGAATATTTTCTTCCGTGTGGACTGTACGTGTTCTTCCTGTACATGGAAGGTGTCTTACTATACCATGTTGTCGAAAATTTGCAAACCAGGTGGTTTATTATTGGTGCTGAAGGTCCAGTACGCACAATTGACCGTTGATTTTAAAAATCAAATTAAAAAATTGTTGATAGCTGTTCTGTTGTGTAGTGTTCCATTTCAAATTCCCCTAGTTTTCTTCACAAAATTTTGAAATAAAAAAAATATATATAAATAAATTTAAAAAGTTATTAAACATTAAAACCATAACGGCAGTTTTACGCCACCCTGTAGTTATCGCAGGGCATTACTATCGCTGTCAAATCAATTATCGCACCAAAATGACAAGCCAGAATTCATATCTTCATAATTTTATTGTTTAAAACAATCCCGAGCAAGGCCGGGTACACATTAGTTAGTATACTATATATTTTGCCATAGATTTAATTTAAATTGTACCAGGCTGATGACGCCCGTTATAAGATGAAACCGGTCGAAATAAATAAGTCGAAAAAGATACAAATGCTTATTATTAAAAACAACAACATATTCAGACTTATAAGCCAAGAAAGAACGAAAAAAAAGTAAAATAATAATTATTTAAAAATAAAACAAAAGTAACTAACAGTGGCTTTGAAAAAACTTTTTAAACTCAAATTTAGTAATAACACCCCTTGAAATAATTTCTCTAAATTTCAATTGTAGTTGGACATTTTTTCACCATCCATTAAAATTTTAAGCAATCTAAACAATCGTAATACTAACATATCTCATTTTAAACAAATTTGGTTTCAGACAAAATGTTTTCGCTATTATTAAAAACGATTTTCCCATCATGCCTTCTGGCTTGGAAAATTCTCTAGTTAATTGGACAATAGCAAACGACCGAGTAACAATAATCTATTATTGAGGTCCTTGAAGCACTTTGCGAGCCCCATGATTTGCTTTGCCGGCACTTAACGAAAATACCAATATCAGATCTGTACTCGAATTCCCGGCGATAAATTATGTGTTACCCTCGCGAAATACTCTAATAAATTGGCTCCAAATCTGTCAAAAGGAATTCCAAATTGAAATTTTATTTTATTTTTAAAAATTCTGTTCCATTATTTCTCGTTTTACGTATTTTCGTAATAGAATAAAAAATGCATCACGAAACAATATAAATCGAATGGGTACATTCGGCATGTAAATATTAGGGGTTCCAATCCCGGGAATTTTTCAATCCCGGATCCCGGTGCTGGCACCAGGAATTCATTTGTTTAAATTATTTTAAAAGAATTGGAGTTGTAATTAAAAATTATTTTGTATTCATCACTTTATCAATATAGACATATCTACATGTTTCGAAAGCGATGCTTTCTTCATAAGGAATATATAGAATACTAAAAAATAATAATTCCAACAATAGACAAATGAGAAACATAGAAAACAGTAATAAAAGGATAGATACATTATTTTTTCTTGTATTATTTTAATTTATTTCCTTTTAATTTCTAATATACGAGTAAAATTGTTATTCACTGTTTTATAATATTTTTTTAATTAACATTTTTGATTAATTACTTAATTACCTTAATCATTTTTTATGTATATAATTTGTCTATTCTTACATTTACAAACTATGACAGTTTGAAAATGGTCTTACACGCCGAAACAGCTGTCACAATAATAAAAACTAAAAAAACTTGCAAAACTTAATAATAACATTATTGTTATTTCACAGGTGGGAATGGTGTTAAACGGAAGCATTTGGGAGTTTCTGTAGATATCTTTGACGTATTTGTCCCATGGCAAACTAAAGATATTTCTTAGGGCTCTATTTTGAATGACTTCGACCTCTGAAATATTTTTTTTGGTAGCAAATCCCCAGATCCCAGAAAGATATATTAATTGTTAGTAAAGCATAGCGAAGTAGATCGATCTTAATATGACACATTTAAAGCATTGATATTTGTTCAAAGGTTGTAGAAGATTTTGTATTATTAAATCCATGTACTCGACGGGCGCTGTGTTGAGTAAACACTATTTTTGTTTGGGTAGTTTGGATACATTTTAACTTGCTCTTTTTTATTAAAAAAATCTACCTAACGCTTACGCTTCACCTTTTTCCTAAAATACGTTTTAAGTAATTACTTTGAAGAAAGGTCCATTAGGGGAGAAAGCTTTATATCAATATCCAACCATATATCCTGTTAACGGACAAGGCAAGTCTGGGGGAAATCCACCTACCTTCCGCGAGGGCAGGAACCCATGAGAGGTGAATGGTTCGGTTACACCCACTCGATTTATTCAATTCATTAGTAAAAAAAATCGCGGGTTGAATATGGAATTAGAGATGATTGGAGAAATGGATAATCCTCGAATGTAAGCGTATTGGCAATTGGGGAATACGTGTCATTTTATGCCTTGATCGAATTTGTGTCTAGAACAAGTAATAATTTAATCATCGAAGAAGATAATATTAATAAATCTAAAATGAAACACGAAACCGAAAAAAAAACAGAAAATAAGTCAATATTATCTTCCATTAAATCCCATATTATTGGGTGTTATCTTTATGATGATGGCAAGTCTTTAAATTGAGGTATGATATCGATGAAGATAGCGTAAACTGATCTAGTCTCATAAGATCAGTTGGGAGAGCGGTTGTCCCGGTAAGACAGAGGTTATGGGTTCGATTCCTAGATGCGACTGATACCTTTTTATTTCCTGTCGTTTTTTTTCGGTTTCGTATTTCGTTTAGGATTTGTTAATATTTTATTCTTCAATGATTAAATATTACAATGAGGTTTATGAGCTTCAATAAGTTATTAAAATTAATTAAGTAATAATTATTTGTTGATCGTAATATAATCGATCAAACTACCAGGAGTCAGTGTGAGGTGGTTCTGTGATAATTTCAATAATATGGAACTGATTTTTGATTGAAAGCACAAGGGGAAATGAAAAATAAATATTTTTGTTATTTCAAGTTTTAGAAAAATTGTCTCTTAAATTATTGTCACTTTACGTAGCTGCGACTCGGCTAGGCATTGTCCAATACCAAGGAAATCAGAAAAATATACATATGTGGATATTTTCATTTAGTTCAAGAATAAAGGTAAGCGGCCTCTATTTAGAGTTAATTTTTTTTTTCATTATTTACGGCTATAATTATGTAACAAATCGTCATACTACATAATAAATTTTTTTTTAAAGGAAGTCAAATTTTCCCAGGTTATATATGAAAATCTCCTACTACATTCACAGAAAGCGTAAGATTTTGTTTGTGTCGTGTTGGAGGACTTAGCCAAGTCGAGGAGGTGAACCCACGACGCCTGGGTGGGACCCAAACGCGATGCCAACTCAGCCACTGACCGGTAATTACTTACCTATATAATGTAATTAATAAAATCGATACACATAAGGAAGTTGGAAAGAAAAAACGTAACCGGCGGTACGACCTGATTTCATGAAGCCGATATCGCCATTTTTCATTGAACGTTTTGACGTTTAACATGCCAATAAATTGATTATATGTTCAAAAAGGACTTTCTTTCGCCTTTGGAAATTTTTGATAAATTTTACCAAAAGTAAGGAATAACTGACCATATCGTTTTTGATCACACGAACACACCCACAACACACCTCTATCGATTTATATGATCCAAAAATATTTAAAAAATCTGTAAAATATTTAAAAGAAGTCAAGGGACTGTCAAACCCACAAACACCCAATAAATATGAAAGAGAAAAAGATCAATTAATTGAAAGGTTCCATCGTATTCCCCGTATGTCGAGGATATAAGGCTCTGCTCGAATTTCCGCTCTCCCACGAGAGCTAATGGACCAGCGGTGGAGATATCTCAGTGAGTACGGAGCCGGGAGTAGGTTTCCGGGGGGCAGGAGAGGAGCGGGGTGTCGGCTGTGAGAGCGTTCCACTCCTCGGTCAGTTTAAACCCTCGGACATTGGCCGATTTAAGTACGGACTGAAAGCTATTTTACGAGAGTATCTGCACCCTGTTAATGGCGCTTGTTTGAAAAGCTGGATTTAATAATTTTAAAAGCTGATTTTATGTATATATTAACGTTGTTTTAAATCGTGCATTTTAAAACAATGCGTTGTTTAATAATTATTTTATGGGAGAGAACGACTTAATGCGCGTTAGTAGTACATATAAGTAATTTTATTTATTTATATATTTATTTAACTTAAAATAGTTCCACTTCATGTAGCCTTACATAAACATGATTTTTTTACAGTTTAATTTACGTATTTAATTATTTTTTAATTTAATGTAAATCAAATTTAATAATGTTATTATCTGCAAGTATTTTTAATTTTTATTATTGTGACTGCCGCTTCGGCGTTCAAGGCCATTTTCAAACTGATGTTAATACACATTGTGAAAATGGGCTTGAACACCGAAACAGCTGTCACAATAATAAAAAATAAAAATACATGCAGAACTTAATAATAACATTATTAAATTTGAATTACATTAAATTTTAAAAAAAATTAATGGCTTTTACGAATTATACACAAACATAATTAAAACATATTTCATATCTTATAATTATTACGTACATATTTTTTACATTTTAATTTTAACATGCTTATTTTTAGTTAAATTTTTCATTTCACTGGGAAATAAGCTAGTAAACAATTTTATGTTTTGGATTTGTTTCTTTTTTTCCGTCTAATATGTTTTTCCTGTCTTGAATGGTGTGTGTGGAAGTTTTTATTGTAATTTAGTTTTTCTCGAAAGTAAGATGTTAAAAATGTTGTAAATAAAAATTAAAACATTGTTGAATAATCATTATATCTAATTTGAATGTGTAATAATACATTCAAAATTGTCTCATTTCTCTATTCTGTAGTATTTGGAGTTTTTTAAGTCTCCTACACTACTTAGATAGAGGACACTGGAAGAGTAGTTTATGTGCGGTGTAACAATTGTTTTATAAATTAGTTAACTTGTTTTCTTATCGATTTTCTCCTAATTCTTCTAAGGAAAGGCACACCTTTAGCCATCTTTTAAGTCATCTTTGAGTCTAACATTATTCCCAAGTAGTTTATCTCATTTACCGTTTCTAATTTTTCATCAACCATTATTACTGAATGATGTTCATCTTACTTTTGGTTACCAATGATAATACACTTTTTTGAGATGTTGAGTTAAAGTTTGCTAATTTTCAGCAATTTGGACACATTGTTAAGGTCCTCATTGATTTTCACTAGTATACTTTCATAATCGTTACATTTTTCCATCAATGCACTTACTTATTTAAAAACAATTTGGACATCAACCTTATGAAAAGGGTACCTTAAATTTATTGGTAATTTAATCATAATAATATTTTCATGATTTGTATATCACCGTTTTTGTAAAAAATCAACACAAGGTCTCTGTACACACGTATTTTTTCAGTACTGTATCGTATTACTAACTATAGACAATCGATTAATACTATATATGGCTAATTAATTGCATCGATCTGTAATACCAAATTATCTGTTCAATTGTATTATCAATGGGAGCCCACCGAATTGGTTCACCTTTATTAGATAAAAACCCTTTCCCACCATCATTAAAATTATTTTTTAAAAGAAAAAAATATGTATATATAAAATATGAAATAGAAAACCGTTAAATAAACAAGAAATTTAACGATATCATAAACCTATGTAAATGTAAATTATATTCTTAATAAACCAAATTGTGTTATTATTCAACAAATACCAATATTCGTTAGCATATTAAGTTACGTGTTGTACAAATTAATATCTCTTGACAAGCCTATTTCCTCTGCTAATCAAAGCCTTACAAAGTAATTAACACGTAAGGCTTAACCAACCCCGAATTAAATCGTTAAATTTCTAAGAACACGTACGTAACGCGGTAAAGCTAACAAAATGTTTTTTTTATTACCATGGAATCTGTTGTTACGTCATAAAACCGTTATTCAAACACGTTTCTGTTTAAAGTTAATGGAAACCGCAACCACATCACGTACTTCCACTTGTTGACGCAGTTATGATGTTGGTTCAACGAGCGATCGTTTTACGAGAATGAGCTATTAAATAGATATTTAAGACCCTAAAAAGGTTTCAAAGTCAACATCATCACTCTGGGAAAAACAACTTTAAACGCAGTTTGCTTGTTTAAAAAAAACATCGGTACCATAGTAAGACAGCAAATAGAAAAGACATTATAGATTTTCCCGAGATTGTATTGTCATTTTTCCGATATTTTATGATATTCTAGATTTTCGGCACGGATTTATTCATTATTATCATTTTATTCTTAGTTATGACATTACGTATAACGTATAATAAAGTTGTATTAATTAATTGACATAAGTTCACAGATAATTTTAAGGACCAGCATTCAAAAATGATTTTTTTTATAAGAATACCGCACAAGAGTCCCAACTGCTCTCAATCATTTGAAGCCTGTACGACTATGGCATCCCCAATTGGGGAATGTTGTGAGGCTGAAGGTATTGGGGAGGGGAAGGAAAAGGGGAAGAGGAAGGTGGAGAAAATACCTAGCAATTCAAATCTGGTCACCAAAGACGGCTAAAAGCTATTTCAAGCAACGTTTCAATTCTAAATGGTGGTCTTTCACCATGGCAATATTGAGAGTATCTTCCACTCTGGAACGTTCGCAAATATACTATATATTATTTTTAAAATAATTAATTGTGAAACAGTACAAATCAATTACATAAAATGTACTTGCGCAAGCTGGGATTTGAACCCGCGACCTTCGGATTCGTAGTCAAGAGACTTACCCCTCGACCATGGAGGCCGTCAAAAATGGCTCTAAACATAACTTTGCAGGTTGCTAAGTCAATCGATACCACAAATGATTTATCTGTAATTTTGAAAAGGGTAGTTAGGAAAATGTGTAAGATTCCAAAGGATAAAAATCCTTAAACTGTAATCTTTCAATTCTATGAAATATATCTTATAATATCTGAGGAGGTGCAGTTTGAAAACAAGTGAAAGCAATTTTGAACGTTTTGTATAATCTTTCAGTACGTATTTCAAATATAATTAAAAAAACATACAGTTTGAGGATTATTGTCCTTTTAAAACTTACGCATTTTCCTAATTACTCGTATGGAATTAACAGATAAATCATTGGTAGTATTATTTGAGTTAGCAACCTGCAAAGTATGTATTTTTGGGTGCTGACCGTTAAACTGATAACTAATAATAGTCTGATATTATAGCTTTTTGTTAAGTGGATACATTTTATGTCGATTTGAAACGAATGTATTCTTCCCTGCAGTCCGATTTCAAACATGTTTCCTGTGAATCCTTCCCCATTCAATTATTAGGTTCTCCTCATATGTTGTTATGGATACTACCTCTCTTATGTTGTTTCACTCACCTATTTAAATATTATTATGCGTAGTCTTTTTTCACTAATAATGTCTCTGTATTTTATTATTACATTGTCACAATGACTTCAATATTTGCTATTAGGTTTAAATAATATATATAATTGTAATTGTTGCCTCCCTCTAATATTTTATTCTAGTTTCTTCTTTTTGTATTATCCTCTCTCAGTATTTTCTTCAACCTGTATGTGCGATCACTCTGAAATAATATTTTTTTTTTATTAAAAAGCCTTTTGTAACTTTTTTCCACTTATTTATTTTCGAAGCGACCGGTTTTTCCCTATCACGGGCATTTGCATATACATCGCTTTCTAATATGGTTTTTATTAATGAATTGAGATTTGTTTTATTGCTGACGATACTGTTTACTATTATGTTCTTAAAATCTATTTTCAGGTTGGTTTATTACCCTCGAGAAGACGGATCACGTTGTGTTTGTTTACTAAATCAAGGGGTTTTTAAAGAATTTTAATGTTTTTTAAAAAATAACACAATAACTTTGTTTTACATCACTTTTATTTATACTTTAGCCGACCGGGTTTCGCTACTACCATAGCTTCTTCAAGGCAGTATACAACTAAACTATGAACTAAGATTAAATGTCTAAGACTAAATTATAATTTCACATCACCAAGTTACCGCTTCATATGAAAAAATAATTTTAATGTTATTCGTGCCAGCTTTTATTTGAAGTGTTTATTTCTGGTTTAGTTGTACAATGTTATTCCCGTCTTATTTGTTAAAGAGAATTTTGTAGGAGTTTTTGTCCTGTAATTCATGATCTCCGGGTAACCAGGTAAATTTTAATGGTTCTTTAAAATTGATCCGTTCAAAAATAAACAAGTGGAAAAAGTTCTAAATGTTTTTTAATTTAAAAAAAATCATTTTAATATGGAATTCAACCATGAATTTACAGTCATCGTTAGAAATGATTAATCTGTATTATTTTCTATGGTTATTATAACTGTCCTGACAAACCTTGATCTAAGCAATACCAGTTGGCATCAGCATACAATAAATTAGTGACAAAGTAATAATTTATGACAAAGTGTTTGTTTTATTTAATCTGAATATGTTCTTGATGCGACAAGCTATTTTCAAGCTCTGTGTCGTAAAATATCTTGTCACCATACACGGCTATAGTTATTTCAAGTATAAGTTCTAAGTGTTAGTTACGGTAGGCCCGGATCATATGAATAAGGAAAAACAGATGCCGGTAGCTCGTTGCACATGCGAACCGCCTTATCCAAAAATGAGTCGGAGAAACGACCCGTTCTCATGAAACCGACATCAACTGTGAACGGATGTCTTGGTCATGTCCGGTGCACTGGAGATCAGTGCTATTAGTTCCTTCGAGCAGGCTCCTATGCCCACAGAAAAAACTCAGCATACCTACATTTTGTCTATGTATTAGAGATGGCAACCGGTCTGTTAACAATGGGTTGTCAATCAGACGGACCGCTCTTCTTTGTATATAATAAGTAGGTATTTTGGAGCTTTAGCCCAGGCTTTTTAATTAGTTAGGGTGAAAATATGAAAAACCAAGTCTCCAATTTGCTTTTGTAATGTTAGCAATCCTATCGCACTCTTCCATAAATGGCATCAGATGCCTCAACTCCGCGGTTGATCTCAAACAAAAACTATCTATGATCGTTTTTAAACAAATTATTCTTTAAAATATCTTCAAAACAATGATATTCACATTGTGGCGTCATTATTAATAAATTAATTAAAAATTATTTTATAATCACTACTTTATTAATGTACACATATAAACATGTTTCGAAAGCGATGCTTTCCTGATGAGGAATATATCTACAGAATACTAAAAAAACAATAATGTCAAGTATAGACAAATGAGAAACACAGAAAATAATAATGCAAGAATGGACAAATTATAAACATGAACAAAAAGTGATTAAGGTAGATATGTAATTAGTCAAAAATTGAGCAAAAAAATAAAACATTGAATAACAAATTTATATTAGAAATTAAAAAATAAATTATTTTTTTTATATATTCATATTATTAAGTGGTTGTTACAAAGTAATTTTTTATTAATTTATAAATTATGCTTTTCCTGATTACGAGTAATCTGAGAGCATTCGATGCATCTGCTTACCATCATTATATTACGATAATGTTACTTGTCCAATGATGGAGAACTAAGCTGGCAGAAGATTGAACCCATACGATGTTGTCATAAATGAACCCAACGTTTATTTAATAAGATGAAAAATTTAAAATTTAGTTAAGCAAATTAAATGTAAAAAAAAGGTTGGAAAGCACTGCTGCAGTAATCATTCAATGCACATACTTACCTACTACCAATTTTTGGCTAATTGATTATCTAAGACATGGTAAAATTAAATTTTAAATCTGCGGCTGTGTTTTTCTAAGAGCCGGTTTGATTGTTTGAAACTTGATGGCTTATTAATGAAGGCTTTGGCATCTGTGATCCACATTTTCTTCTCAAGTTTTTAGTTGCTTGATGGATGAAGGGTAACTTTCTTAATTAAATACCCACTAATTCCCCACCTTTCCTCCTTGAAACATCATCCAATTTAATCCAGCCGAAATGGAGCTCATTACGATGATCAACTCAATTAAAATTAAACATATTGAGTTATTTTAAATTGATTTCTGAAAATATCTTCGTAAAGTTGAATAGAAACGAATAAATATGATTTAAAAACTTTTTTTATCATTGAAGTTAATTTTTAAGAAATCTCACAACAAATATGAGGCAGAAAATAAAATGAATTAAGGGTACCATCTGGGACTTCAACCCAGGACCTTTTTTTATATGAATACCACACAAGAGTCTCAAACTGCTCCCAACCGTCTGGAGCCAGTGAGACTATGGCATTTCCAATTGGGGAATGTTGTGAGGCTGAAGGTATTGGGGAGTGGAAAGAGAAGGGGGAGAGGAAGAAGAAGGGGGAGAGGAAGGAGAAGGGGGAGAGGAAGGTGGTGAAAAGGGGAAATACCTGGCTATTCAGATCTGGTCACCAAACACGGCTAAAAGCCATTTCAAGCAACGTTTCAATTCTGAATGGTGGTCTTTCACCAGGGCGATACTGAGAGTATCTTCCACTCTGGAACGTGTGCAAATATACTATATATTATTTTTAAATTAATTAATCGTGAAACAACACAAATTAATTAAATAAAGTTTACTTGCGCACGCCGGGATTTAAACCCGCGACCTTCGGATTCGTAGTCGAGAGCCTTACCCCTCGACCATGGAGGCCGTCAAACCTCTTGTTTTATCCGGAACCTGCGCTCTAACCAAATAAAATAATGCCACCTCATTGCTCTCCATTATTTTTTTCGAATTTATACACGATTTAAGAACTGTTAAGGTCCCGCATCAATCTCTCGAGAATTTATATTTTGGCAAGGGTCTAGCGTGGGTTCTGAATCCCGACTAACCGCTATTGAAAGGCAGATAAAATCATTCAAAAAATAGAAAGAGCGCGTCAATAACAGCTTTAAATAAATGGGCATAAGTGACAATTCTAAAAATATTACTAAAACACAACATATTTTAAATAGATCAAAAATCTCTAAACGAATGTTTTAAGTAGCATTTAAAGAAACACTTTGAATTTTTTCAAACCTATAACATGTTAAATAACAGAACAAACCCGTTTTTACTTTAATTTTCGGAGCATAATTTGCGATTTTTTTTCTAGGGAATTTCATATAATTTTCAGCCTATTGACTGATTAGAGATTATCTTCAAAACTTATTATTAAGTGCATAAAACCTTCAGTTTTTAAGGAATATTTTGATATATCCATAGAAATTCTGTTTTGCCGAGGCTTAATATCATCTCCAATTAATTCCCATATATTTGTGGCTGCCATCTTTATATATTGCAGTCAAAATAGAAATAAAATTCATAAATCCATGGATTTTAAGTGAAGATAATGTTATTACGAGGAACGGCTGTGCGTTCTGTTTCATACAAAACTTTTTTATTATTTTAGATTTGAGGCCAAAATATTCACGTAAACCTAATGATATTTATTTTTATCAAAAGGTATAGCAAATATATAGTACGGATTACAACTATTTTTGAAAAAAAAAATTAACTTACGAAATAAAAGCCATTAAAGAAAACGAATTTTCTCGATTTCAGAGGCATCTTTAGCAATTATTTGGGGCTATAATGATAATTAAAAAAAAAAAAATAATGTCGTTTTCTATGGAAAATATTATGAAATGTAAAATCAAAAAAAAAGTTTTACAATAATAATAATGTAATGATAATAATAATAAAAATTGGATGATTTGTATAGCGCCGTTTTTTGTAAAAAATGACCCCAAGGGCACTGTACAAATATAACTTCATATTCCTTATATAATTATGTGCAGATACAGAAAAACATACTTACCTGGCAGGTCGCTTCAGATGTACACAGTTTTATTAGAAAATGTATGCTTAGAGATGATATGATTTTTGCCGTTTCTGTTTTATCCTCCTTCTATATTGATGTTGCATTTATTAGAAGATTGGTGGCACAAGAAGAGTTGGTATTTATGTGAAATATTTTAATCTTTGGAACTAGAGAATATTTATAAAATGACCTTAAAAATCTTAAGAAGTTTTTAATAGATACTAACTTTTTATTTTTTACACATTTAATTATTTTCAGTATTATAGGCTGTGGACGCATTTCCCCACCGGTGCGTGAAATTTTTTACTTATTCCATAAGTGACTTCGGGTAACCACTAACCGGCTAGCCTAGCTAAGCAGTTTACGTGTGCATTTCTTCCATTTATGGATACGATTGTCTGAAAAAATGAGTTTTAAGTTCAGTTCTTAATTCTGTCGAGTGTTTGATTATTTAATCTGTATTTGGATTTTGGCTTCGAAAATATAATGAAATATAAAATATGCATATTTTTAAAAAATATTAAAGTAAGCACTATGGTGGACTTAAAATTAAATTAAAAACGACCAATTTAAGTTCGAACACAAATTTGTCGTACCTAATTTTAACGTTTTTTTTTACATTTAATTTCATGAAATCATATTTAAATAGTGAATGAGATAATTAAAAAGAAAGATAATCATAAACCCGCAAATAATTTTCAAAGCTGCATCTGAAATCATGAAAAATTGATTACTTTAATGGCCTATATTTTATAATTTAAAATAAAAACAAACAAAAAATACTTATAATCCGTACTAGATATTTACTATACCTTTAAGTTTAAAATAAAGATCATTCAGTTTGGGTGGGTATTTTGGCCTCAAATCCAAAACTATGTTTTCTATGCAACATATCACGCAGCCATTCCTCTTAACAACAATGTAAATAGAAAAGGAATTTCATTTCACTTATTCAAGATTAATTTAATCACGATATAACCCGTATCTAGGATGGTAATAAATCACATAATGGGATATATAAATGTAGTGGAATATTTTAATTTACTAGTCAAGTCGTTCCTGTCAACGATAAAATCAAAATATTTTCATATTAGAAAAATCTGTATTACTCAGAACCAACATTTTTCAACACTCACATAGGTTTTATAAATATTAGTACAATACTAGAGATACAATAATTTATTTTACCATACTAACGATGCCTATTACAGATTGAAACCTATTCCAAATCAAACAGATTCGTGAACCTACTTAGTTAAAAAGGTTTTTTTTATAGTTAGAAATATTTTTTAAAGGATTTCTAGCAAAAAAGTCGCAAAAAAAGAAATAATAAATAAAATTTGTTGTACTTTGTAGGTAGGTACTTTTTTGTAATACGTCCTTGCCATTTCAAAATTGATGGAAACAGTTAAATAAACCAGAGGAAAAAAACAGAGTATCTTGGTACAGGATGTTGTCTTCTTTTGACTCCATTATTTTAGAACTGATTTGAAAAGGAAACTTTTTTTCGCAAACTTCTAACGAAAAAACTTTAGTAATCCATATGGATTTGACTGTGTCACAAACACGGGTGAGTTAAAATATTTTTTTAATGGTAGCCTTTGCGTTACAAAATAAAGTAAGATATATTACGGCTTTATCCAAGCAACCCATGTATTTTTTTTGTTATTTTTGCTTTCACCCATTAAGGGCGAAAGACCATGTTTATTGGTTAACACGAAAAAAATACGTACTTTGCAAGTTGCTAACCCAAGAGTTATTACGAATGATTTATATATTACTTCTATACGGGTAATTAGTAAAATGAATAAGGTTTCAAAAGAAAATAATCCTCAAGCTGTAATCTTTTAAATTCTTTATGAAATAGGTGCTGGAATTTTAAGTAAAGCGTTTAAAATTGTTTTCACTGGTTTTCAACCTATTTTCAGAGATTATCGATCGTATTTCATAGAATTGAAAGGTTTGAGGATTTTTGTCTTTTGAAACCTTATATATTTTCAATTTATTTTTTATAAATTATTGAATTTTGTAAACCTCATTGTAATATTTAATCATTGAAGAAGATAATATTAACACATCCCAAATGAACCACGAAACCGAAAAAACAACAGAAATTATAAAGATTTCAGTCGCATCTGGGACTCGAACCCAGGACCTCTAAATATCCGGGGTAACCACTTAACCAACTTAGCTAATGAGACCAGTTCAATTTACGCCATTTACACCGATATCATACTTCAAGTTCAAGATTTGTTAATATTATCCTCCATTTTTATAAATTCCATATTATTGGCTGCTATCCTTATGATGATTGCAAAGTTTCATCCCGAACTCAATTGCAAACCAGATGCGACTGAAATCTTTTTAATTTCTGTTGTTTTTTCGGTTTCGTGGTTCATTTGGGATGTGTTAATATTATCTTCTTCAATGACTTATATATTTTCCTACCACTACACGTACACAATTTAAAAATAAATAATGTGTAATATTTCTTGAGTTAGCAACCTGCAAAGTGATTTTTATGGCCATTTTTGAGTACTGGATGGATTTTAATAGTACAGATTACTCTTAAAAACATTTAGTAAGAAGTAATTTTTTTAAAAACATAAATACAGTTACTTTGATGATTAAATGAGGTAGATACAGAGAAGCCACTCAAATGTATATACATATAAGAGTATGTCGTTTATGTATCTCATTTCACGAGTTATACTAAGTGAAACTCTCTGTTCTATAAATTTTAGAATTCATTGCTTTTGACTTAAAAGAAAATGGATTTCTATAGAAGTTTTCATGTAGTTATTTTCATATTGAGCGAAGATGATTGCCGGCCTCCATGGTCGAGGGGTAAGGCTCTCGACTACGAATCCGAAGGTCGCGGGTTCAAATCCCGGCGTGCGCAAGTAATTTTTATTTAATTAATTTGTGTTGTTTCACAATTAATTCATTTAAAAATAATATAGAG